>JABCMJ010010903.1:0-21866 GCA_014822125.1 Arbutus unedo | reverse complement strand
TACGAAACCTTAATGTAGCAGTTCTGTCATCTATACAACATGTCAATCATAGAGACAAATGACTACCTGGGTTTCATTTATCTGTCGCGAAACCATCCTAACAAATAAGTGTATGGTGTTTTTTGTTTGTTGGTTTCTACATTATCAATGTAGACTTTAGATACAAAAGTTCTTATAACTTTCTTGAAATATCCAGAGGTTCTTCCCTTCGGAGTTTGGAAGCGATGCAGATCATGTTGATGCGGTCGAACCAGCCAAAACTGCATATGCAATGAAAGCCAAGCTCCGGAGAGCTATTGAGGCTGAGGGAATTCCATACACCTATGTATGTTCGAATTCCTTTGCCGCCTATAATCTGCCAAACTTTGGACAGCCAGAACTATCTGCTCCCCCTAGAGATACAGCAATCATACTTGGGGATGGAAATCCCAAAGGTATTGATATCTCCCTTGGCATATTTCACCCACTCTTTTTTACTAGTTTTTGACTTTTTACCTATAGCTGTATTCATGGAGGAGCATGACATTGGTACATACACCATCAAATCTGTGGATGATCCAAGAACATTGAACAAGATCCTTTACATGAGGCCTCCTGAAAACATTTACTCGCTCAATGAACTCGTTACGTTGTGGGAGAACAAGATTGACAAGACCCTTGAAAGAATCTATGTCCCAGAGGATCAAATTCTGAAGCAAATCCAAGGTCAGTTAGATAAACAAATCTTTGGTTTTGGTTTGCGGGGCAAAGTCATTTATATTTCTTGATTCGGTTTGTATCTTATTATTGTTGCAGAGTCTCCGAATCCAATCAACCTTATTTTGTCACTCTATCACTCAGTGTACGTGAAGGGAGACCAGACCAATTTTGAGATCGAGCCCTCGTTAGGCGTTGAGGCTTCTGAGCTTTACCCGGCTGTCAAATACACCACGGTTGAGGAATACCTTGATCAGTTTGTTCGACAGATCACATAACCTTTCTTTTTGTCTATAGGAAAATGAAACACTAGTGTTTGTAAATTTTAGTTCAAGGTTTTTGTGTAAGAAGATCCGAGTTTGATGGAATGAACGGTTGTTGCCTACATCTTACACGAGTTTGACAAACTTGTTCTATCTCATTAAGTTCAGCGTGGAAAATGATAATGCGAAAGCGAGTGTTGCTTCGAACGATTTTCTGCAACCGTGAGACAGGAGGAAACATCCCGGAAATTGATTTGGCATCAAGCGGTGTTATTTTTGTTTTGCTTAAGATACACTGCATGTGCAATAAATTGTTTCTCTAATGACTGTGAATCATATTGTTTAGTGAAAGCAGAATCATATTGTTTGGTGAAAGCAAAGTATCATGATTGTACTTTCTCACCATCCTGTTTGTATGTGTAACAAAAGGATATATATTCTTTTTCCTTCTTTTCATATTTCAATTGTCAATCTCAATATCATGAAACATACACATGCACAAAGTTTTATTTTCAAGTCTTACCTTTTAGTTTTTTCCTCAGTCGAAAACAAACCCAACCTAATGCAACCCTTTTGCTGTGTTTCATTGGTGATGAAAACCCATTTTGTCATCTTGCCATTGATTCCGAACTGCTGTGCCATTCGGGTGATGGTGCCGGTGCAAGAGACAGAGGTGGTGCCTGTGGTGGTGCTGTGGCTATAAGTGCTCTTCTGCGTAACAATCTGTTCATCCAAGCCTCTGTTCCTTCAATTTTCTCACCTGCAAAAGATGAAAATGATCCAAGTTTCCATGAGAATGACTCGAATGTAAACCCTTCAAACTTAATCTCGATAGAAGAATCAATATCCATCATTCCAGTATCTCATAGTACCTTCAAAAATCATCGAGGGTTTTGCTGAAACGGACATCCAAATAAGCATAGGTGTGACAATTGCGAGGACAGCCCAAAAGAACAATATCAAAACCGTCGTTCTCGTGTTCATATTTGTTGCACAAAAAGATATGACAGGCAATTTTGGAGGGTGTTTTATGTTGTAACTTGAGATGGTAGGAGAGGAAGACCTTTAACAACTTAGCTGGCCATCTTATCAAAATCCAAACTATTGTATAACATGATATGTATGTAACAATATATATATGTATTACATAAGCAAAGTCAGATATTGAACAATGATCTTGTGAATTTTCCATTCTAGTAGTTGGAGTAGTTGTACCAATGGGGTGTGTGATTGGGACTCCATCTGTCTTTGACAGTCATCCAACTGCAACTTAGGTCACAGTAGTTTTTCAATTTGACTTCATCAATCGTGCTTTGCTTATATAGGTAAAAGTGGAAATTGGAATAGTCATATGTGTTGCGGAATCATCCGAATAAATATATAATTGCATGAAGAAATAACCAAGAAAAGAACGCAAACGCAAAGAAAACACAAAGAACAACACAAAGATTTTTAGTTGGTTTCTCAAAAGTGCAATTCGGTAAATTCATAGCCCACATGAGTTTTATTATGTTTTGAATGAAATCAATGAATAAAAGTACGAAATGGCCAGCACATAGCGCGTATTTATAACTAAGAATTTACACCACCGATTACTGCAATATTCCACTCATAGTTCCGGAGTGGTAACCAAGACCAAAATAGGCTTCATAAATCCAATAATATATTCATTGCTTGAGCAACTACTAGTAATCATTTGCGAGTACAAGAGTACAATCCAAGGATTGGTCTAATAGTCAAGGCTTAGTACTTAGAGGTATGCTCCCTTCTATATTTCAGGTTCGAAATCTTTCAGGTGCTATCAACTCTTATGTAGTTAGTTCATACAGTGCAAAAATCCTGACTTTAAGTGAGACCCCACAAGTGAAAGTTTTGATTGGTGGACTAGAACATTAAATTGAAAGTAATTTTAAAACTGGCCAAATACCTCGGCCATAAAAAAAAAAAAAAGTTACAAGAATACCCAGCAGAAGAACACTACTGGAGTCACCACATCAGCTCTTGGCATTAGCTGAAAATTATGTAGTGGGAATGCTGGTTGGGTACAAGGTTGAGACAGCCCTGAAATACTGTTCCTTCTAAGTAAACAGAAGGATAAATGCTTGGTTAGATTTGATTAGATGCCAACAAGTGTTGGCAGAATCCTAAGTTTGAGAAGTTAATCAGAACTGAATCAGACTGATGTCTTAATCAATTGAGGTCGGCTCCATGAATCTTGCTCCACCGTTAAATTCTGCCCAGAGTATCTGTTCCGTAACATTCCAAAAAATTTAAAACACTTTTGAACTGTAGCCTTTAATTTTGGTCTATCCTTTCCTTCACTAATACCATCTACTGTAACCATAACAATTCTTCTTTCCGACAAATATTTCCAAATCTGTGGACTGCTAGAGTATTTGCCCACAGGAATATAGTAGAAAGTGGAGCCTACAGGGTCATATTCATCAGAAGAAAAAGGATCCAATGCCATGAAAACACAATCTAAAATCCAAAGCTATCTCTAGCAGCTATTAAAATGTAGAATAAAGTCTGAGGATAAGATCAAGAAGGAGACATCTAAGGCCCACCACCATCATGACCTTTATAAAAGATTCATTAAACAACTTCATGGATAAACAAACAAATCTGTGTGTTTGGTAGAAGAAATTGAAAGTTTTTTTTTGAGCAAATGGGTTCTCTAATGGCAGGTTGGGATTCACCTGTTCATGATCCCACAACTGGTATATGCTTTGCTTACAAGAAACTTGATTTTTTTGCACTCATATGGTAGTGTCTTCCTAATGTTTCTTGGAGTGTAATTTTGCAGTCAAATTCCAGAGGAATAAGTCATTAACCAAAGAGGGGATTGAGGCGTACTGGAGATCAAAGAAAAAAGCTGAGGAAGAACATCTCAGAGCTATCTCTGACATGTTAGTGAAGAGCACTGAGGTGAGTGATGCTAGGAACACATATGTTCCGGATACAAATGTGTCCGGAATCGTCGGATGCACATGAATCCATGTACATCTAACAATTCTGAATACATCAGATCCGAATTCCGGAACATATGTGTTTCTAGACTGTTTGTTTCCTTATTAGGCTACTATGTTTTGTAGTTTGTAAGCTTATATATCTTAAACATGGACACAGTTCGGAACTTTTTTCTTTGGTTATAACTTGGTATCTGGCTCGTTAGACTACTAATTTGATTGATCAATCTCAGTATCTACTAGCGTAGTTCATTTATAGCTTAGATTAGAAATGATAACACATAGGTGAGCGTCGAACTTTAAAGTAAAAATTTCTTGGAACACTACCACAAGTGTTCTAAATTTCTTATGTACTGTGTATTTATGTGAAATCTACACTTGTACTATATGTGGTAACAAAAGACCTGGGAGCTATGTTGTGATGCCCGTAGAGTATTGAATAATTTTTTCTTATTTAAGATAATTGACAAATCAAGAATACGTAGGACAAAGAGATTAAGACGAGGACGAGTCATGAGGAAGTAGTGAGGAGTCACGAGTAAGTAGAAAGGAGTAAAGACCAAAATCAGTTTCCCTCTCAAATTTAATTCTTAGGCCTACCACTGCCGGATGCGATGCTAAAATTATCCCAATGCAACTTGATAGTCATGAGTTCGAAACGCATAAAAAAAACTTTTAGGCTTGCAGAATAAGGCTGCGT
The DNA here is from genome assembly GCA_014822125.1 of Arbutus unedo. Classification (NCBI taxonomy): domain Eukaryota; kingdom Viridiplantae; phylum Streptophyta; class Magnoliopsida; order Ericales; family Ericaceae; genus Arbutus; species Arbutus unedo. Next base: position 17,238 of record JABCMJ010010903.1, on the reverse strand, counting down.
ACCATCCAACCCTTCTCCAGACCCTATAATAACGGGACACTAGACAACCCTATTAAAAGAAAAATCATCAAGCCAAATTCTGCACATGGGAGTTCTCTTGTGTGCTAAAACGTTATCGTCTTAGCGCACAAAACACAATTTCGAACAGACTCCTACATGTAAGAGTTCATTTTTACCCTAAAATGACTTCGTTTTGCTGCACAACATGTCTATTGTGCAGTACGCAGGGGCAAAACTAGAATTCGACGTTTGGGGGGACTGAGATCTTATTTTTGGGAAAGGAAAGGAACCGACTATAATTTGGGAGAGCCAAAATGTAACTTTTTTTATAAATTTTAATTTTGGAGGGCTTGAGCCCCTGCGGTCTCCATTTAGTTTCTCCCTTGACAGTATACTATATGCTCCCCCGTTTCTCTTGATTAGCTCTGTCGAAACTCGTTTGAGATTGACTCGATAGGAAAAAAACAAGCTAAATAACTAATCAAAGCTACTTCAATTTTCTAGTCACACTTAAACAAGTTACTGCTGGACTCTACACTTTTCAGCCCTCAATATATATGCAGCGTGTATATATATTGTGTGTGTGTGTGTGTGTATATATATGCGCTTATCTAGAAGCATGTAAACTAAAGTATGGTTTATGATGTTGTTATGCTATAGGGAAGCACACTCAAGGAGCCTGAAAGAGAGATTCAGGGATCAAGCTCTGTGCCTTTATCCAGCACAAAGGAGGACCTGCTGGATATTGAAACTGAAACAAGCTTCGAGAAACTTCTAAAGAGAAACGGATGGTACGTAAACGACGTTATTTTGAAGCACAAAAAATTGTCCAAACAGTCGAACATCGTTCGAACAGTGTTTGAACAATTTTTGCATGTCGTGCTGTGTGCAATACACAACAGGTACCCTTTTCCTATAACTACGCTTATGGTGGGTTGTAGGTGGACTAAGAGCACCTCTGCATTTCTAAATGAACCTCCGGTGATTGCATCAGACGGCGGCCGTGCGCACAAATATGCATCACAATTCCACGTGGCAAGAATCGCCAACCCGAAATCCCACACCGGCACCGGAATTAGTACATGATTTGCTATCCTGCTTTTTTCTTCCAATACAATGTTTCGTTTGATTTTGTATATGTTTATGTATGTGTATGTACAAGAAAGCTGAGCACAGGAGAGGTGATCTAGTCGGTTTTGCTTGCTAATTATTTTTTTGTTTTTATTTGAAATTTTTTTCACAATTTTTTATTTTGCATTAATTTTTTTATGGTTGTTAGTTTGTTTCACAAGAGATTTTAAAAAAGTATAAAATGATGTTTAAAAATTAAAAAAGATAAGAAAAACTCAAAACATCGTCTGTATTGATTTATTTTTCGTCTTTAATGAACTGTTTTAATTTTTTACATAATTTTATATTTTTTAAATTCTTTTTATCGAGACGAACTAATAAATTATAAAAAAACAACGTAAAAATAAAAAAATATAATTTTTTAAATAAAAATAAAAATAATAAATTTAGATAAATTGGAGTGGTATTGCTTCACCCTATCCCGATAATTAATGTATGAAAACTGGAGACTGACAATCAGACTATGTTTGGGGTAAATTTTATTTTGTCCTTTGTGATATATTTGTCTTGATCAGAAAAAAACTTAAAAATATAAAAATTATAACTAAAAGTTTAAAAAAATTCATATGTGACAAAAGTAATTCAAAATAGAGACATTTTGCAGGATTACGTTTGTCTTTTTCAACATTTTTTAAGTCTGTCCATATGTTTTACTTTGTTTATTTCTCAATCAAGATTAGGGGTATAACCGATTCGGTTTAATACAAATCTGAGAGAAAATTTGGACCGAACTAGAAATTTTGATTTAAAATTTTTCAAATACAATCGGACCAAACTATTTTGGCTTCGTTCGGTTCAATTTCTTCAATTTTTATATAATTCGGTCCTATTTTTTATTTGATTAAATCAAGCCAAATGTAAAAAGAGAAAGTTACATATTTTGATAAAAAATTTAAAACAATTACGAAAAACAAAAGTAAATCATAAAATAATAAAACAAATTAACTAAACAGAAACAAATAATTGAGCCGAAAAAATTTAAACCCATTGATCAATCTTTAATTTAAAATTAAATTAAATAAGCTAAGCTCAAATTAGCCATAACTCTCGACTAGTATAGATAAGATTTGTAATGATCTGGAAATTTTATAAAGTAATTCAATTTAATTTTTAGAAATGTCTATTTGCATTTTATTATTTTAATGCATGTTTATCATATGGGCTTATAATCTATCCTTACTTTGTTGGACCTTGACCCATATTTTTTTTGTAAGTCATTTTAGCCCATTGTTTAAACCCATCAGATTTTGACTAACCCAAGACTCAAATCCAATTTGGTCTAACCCATAACTCATGAGAACACCCATATTCCTTGGTCTCCCCTACACTTGATAATTTTCTCTCTCCATCATTATACGACACATGCATTTATACTATGAGTATCATTATATATACACACACATACACATGTAATCATGTCACCCACTACCTCAAAATCACCCAAATCCAATCTCATCATCACTAGCACATTCTCCTTGCTCTTCTTGGCCAAATTGAGTACACACACACTTCATTGGTTACATATATATACTTACGTAGTGTTTATTTTTCTTTGATAAGGGAGCATTTCCATGGGTTTGCCTTGGTATCATGTTCATACCGTTGTGTTGAATGATCTCGGTCGGCTGGCAGGTGCAATTTGCGAACAATTAACCGATTCAGATTTACGAATCGAAAAGATTCTAGAGCACCCTTAGGATTAGGACACATGTAATCCATGCAAACCCATGAAAATCCCTAGAAATCTCACCAAATCTTAAGAGTAAATCTCCTATCCCTAATGACAACTCTTTTCTTGATCACCACTCCTCCTCTTCCTCGGGAAAACCTCTTAGAACCCATGGTTTACTTCCAAAAATCCATTTCTACACATGGTCCTTGGAAGCCAAGTCTTTCTCACTCCAATGGCAATCAAAGCTACCTTCAGCCTCACATGGCTACCCTAAGCCCCTATTTCAACATGTTTTCTTGGAGAACACTCTTATTTCTTCCTATTTAAACCTTGCTCTCCTTTCTCCTTGATCATCCATGAAATTTAGTTGTTTGAGTGAGTTGGAGTTGCCACATTATATGTTAGAAATCTGAAATCATAGTTAGAGAGGGAAAGTTTTCGTTAAAAGACTAATCACTCCAATCCAAGTCAAATTCATTCCAATTCGAAATTGCATCCCCTTCATTCGATGTAAATAACACATTTCCTCTCTTCAATTTGTGTCATTGATCCATGTACGAGTTTCACGAAGTTCTGAGAAAAACAAACCCAATTCTGAGTTTTTGTGGGAGGATGACTCGTGGGTTGAGCAGGCCAGAATGACCAGACTGAGATGACTAGTAGGCCAGGATGATCAGACTAAGATGACCAGTAGATCAATAGGCCAAGGTGACCAGTAGACTAGTAGGATAGGATGATCAGACATAAAAGACCAATAGACTAGTAAGCCAGGATGACCAGACTGAGATGACCAGTAGACTAGTAAGTTAGGATGACTCGATTGAGATGACCACTAGACTAGTAGGCCAGGATGACATGTACATCACGCAATTTCGGATACATCTAGACTTTTTATTTCTTTAGGCTACTATCGTTTTGTAGTTTGTAAGCTACTATATATCTTAAACCTGGAAAGGGTTCGAAACTTTTCTCTTTGTTTACAACTTGGTATCCAACTCGATAGACTACTAATTTGATTGATCAATCGCATTATTTACTAGTGTGATTCATTTATAGTTCAGATTAGGAATGATAACACATGGGTGAGAGTCGAACTTCAAACTAAAAACTTCTCGGAACACAGCCACAAGTGTTCTAAATTCCCTATGTATTATACATTTGTGTGGAATTTACCCTTATACCTTATGTGGTAACAAAAGACCTGACAACTAGGTTGTGATGCCCTTAGAGCATTGAATATTTTTTTTTCTTATTTAAGATAACTGACAAATCAAGAATATACGGGAGAGAGATTAAGACGAGAATGAGTCACGAGTAAGCAGTGAGTAAAAACCAAATTCAGTGTCACTCTCAAATTTAATTATCGGGTCTGCCATTGCCGGATGTAATCTTAAGATTGCCCCAACATGACTTGATAGCTATGAGTTCGAATTGTGAAAAAAATATTTCTCCTTGCGGGATAAAACTACGTACCATTTAACTCTTTTCCAGACCTATCATAGCGAGACACTAATTAAATAGCCCTTTTTAAATAAAAAAATCATCCAAGCCAAATTCTCCGCATTAAAAAAACTACTCAAATTCGGCTTTTGATTAGCTCTATCGAAACTCGTTTTGAGATATGATTTGAAACAAAAAAAACAATTGAAACTGAAACGAGCTTCGAGAAACATCTAAAGAAAAACGGATGGTACGTAAATGATGTCATTTTAACGCACAAAAAATTGTCCAGATAGTCACACATTGATCAAATAGTGTTTGAGCAATTTTTGCAGGGTCCCCATTCCTATAACTACGCTTGTTAACTATGATATACCATGGTGGGTTGTAGGTGGACTTGGAGCACCTCTGCATTTCTAAATGAACCTCTGGTGATCGCATCAGACGGTGGCCGTGTGCATAAATATGCATCACAATTCCAAGTGGCAGGAATCGCCACCCCTAAATCCCACGTCGGCACTGGAATTAGTACATGATTTACGATCCTGCCTTTTTCTTCGAATACGATGTTTTGTTTGATTTTGTATATATGTATTTATGTATGTATGTACAAGAAAGCTGAGCACAGGAGAGGTGATCTAGTGTGCCTAAAGTATTGCTTCACCCTATCCCGATCGAGTAATATTACGCACTCAATTATTCGTGCATAGATCTAGATATAGATGTGTTTGAAATCGTTGGATATACATGAAGCTCTCATTAATTTATAAGCTCCATGTGCATTCAAAAATTCTGAACATATCTGTATCTTAATCTATACACAAATAGTTGTATGAAAACTGGAGACTAACAGTAGACTACATTTGGCATACATTTTGTTTTATCTTATTTTGTCCTTTGTGATATATTTGTTTTGACAAGAAAAAAATTTAAACAGTATAAAAATTATAATCAAAAGTTTAAAAAAATTCAGTTGAGACAAAATAAATTAAAATAGATAGATTTTGCAGGAGTACTTTTGTCTTTTTCAATTTTTTTTAAGTTCTGTCAATATTTTCGTACTTTGTTTTTTTCACTTGTCGAGACGAATTCAAGAGTTACATATTTTGATAAACAATTAAAAAACTATTGTAAGTGGGTTGATTTTCACAATTATAAAAGAAAATTAGGACTTCACATCCAGCAGAATACTCTCAATATATGTGGACCCATGATATACAAAACATTAACCGTTTGCCTCCCAAAGTTGCATTCTTGATAGGCCCCTAAACATTTGTGTTAACATAATCACCTTTAGGACTCCACTTTCTATTGTAACCTTTTACCCTTTCGTATCAAAGGCTCCTAAAGAAATGAGATTTTTTTTTTGAGTTCGGAACATACTGAACACCTGTAAGAACCTTGACTTTTCCCTCATGCATCTTCATCCGAATTGTGCCTATCCCTTGTGTTTTGCAGGTGTTGTCATTGCCCATCAAAATAACTCCTCCATCGAGCTATTGAAAACTCGAGAACCAGCTCTTGTTGGGGCACATATGATAAGAACATCCTAAATCTAGGATCTACTCGTCTGAATGGCTGGTTGATGGTGATACAATCAGTGCTGAGTCCAAATCGTCTTTCTCTTTCCTTGCTAGATTCACATTTGGCTTGTTGTTCGAACAATCTTTCTTCCAATGACCCTTTTGATGACAATGGCCACATTCATCCTTTGATAGACGTTTCCCATCGATTGATTTTTCCCCTTGACTTTGACCTCCATCGTCCTCCAGACATCCTGTTGGTAGTCCTTTCCTTTGCTGTTAATGCTGATGACAACGGATCTCAGTGAACTTGTTGGTCCTTCTTTCATACCTTGTTATTCATCAAAGCATTCAAAACATCGTTAAACTTTATTTCATATTTTCTATATAACAAGGTAGTAGTTAAATGATCATATGTATTATGTAAAGAATTCAACAATAGTCATGCTTTATCTGCATCGTCAATAGAAACATCTAAGTTTTGCAAGTCAAAGAATTTATTGAAGCTATTTAAGGGTTCATTCATTGACATACTTTGCTTGTATTGAAACTGGAATAGTTTCTTCTTCAGAAATAATCGATTCTCAATGCTTTTCGTCATGTACTTGTTCTCCAATTTATCCCAGAATGCCTTGGCTAGTGTTTCCTTTATCACGAAGTACTTCTGGTCCTTTGAAAAGAATATTCCCTACTAATTGGATCTACTGATTGAGCAACCTTACTAATGTGGCAGTGACACTTGGCAATGGATGCTGACATGGCAGTCCACATGTACGCTGATATGGCAAAATTTGGACCCATAGTGCTGACGTGGCTAATGACGTGTTATGTGACGTGATAGATTACGTGGCAACAACACTTGGTAGCTAAGTGGATGACACGTGGCGTTAGGGTTGACGTCGACAAATGACGTGGTGCCGACTCAGCGCCTTTAACCTTAGGTAGTGCATGAAAGTATTGTGGGCGAGTAAGATCCACTCGCGCATCGATCGAAAAAAACACAACTTTGACCGAAAGGTGCGGTTCACCCCGACGTCGTATGAAGTCGTTTAATACATTTCCGGAATCGTCTCGACAAGAGGAACAAAGCCTAGTGCTCAAAACAAATTTTAGAACACTTTGATTTCTGGGCAAAATCGAACTAGAGCCGAAAAAACTCTGATTTTTTGTGCTAAACCCAGCGCGCACACACACACAATCACAAGAGACAGAGGATTTATGTGGTTCTCCAAAATCGGATATGTCCATGGAGGCAACGAATTCTTTATTTAGAGAGGATTACAACTCTCAAACCTCACAATCTCTTTGAGTATGTCTCAGTTCACTCTGCATTTTCCATTACAAAATACACCAATTTATAGGGCAAAAATCTAACTATTCATCATCACGCTTGGACCAAATTTCTTCAAGCATTAATGGCTTTAGCATGCTATGCATTTATGATCAAGGATGCCTCAAGATTGTGATCTTCCAAGAAGGTCCAAAATGGCTGCAGAATTGAATTCAAGCCAAATCTGCAACATTACCTCTGTCAACCATTAAAAAACAAAAGTAAATCATAAAATAATAAAATAAGTTAACTAAACAGAAACAAAGAATCGAGCTGGAAAAAAAATTTAAACCCATTGATCAATCTTTAATTTAGGGTTGAAAAAGAATCGAGTTGTTCATGGGCAACTCGAGGGTGTATTTCAGCAAAAATATGCATCTAATTTTACTAATTATCGAAACCAAAGATACAATGCACAAACGTAATGAACAGAAATGAAAAATTACAAATAATTAATGGAAAAAACAAACCGAACTGAGTCCTGTATTTTACACAGTTCTTTTAAGACAAAATTACCATTTCTCTGTGGGTGTTGGAGGATAGTTTCGGCGTCGGTCTCCTAAGGTAAACCAGCTCTTATGAACGCAGTAACACCTAACTACGTCTGTTTGTCGGACCTTCTTGTGCCTGCTTCTCTCTTACTTAAAAAAACAAAATCAGAGAGTTCTTTCGTAGACAAAAAATTTGTACCTTCAAAATCAAGAATAAAATTGGTATAAATAGAACCATGAGAAACTTTTGAGTTGCTAAAACCGAAAGCTCTTTGGATTGCACGATATGAATAGAGGATAATTGAATCATTATTGGAGACTCTTAAGTTGTGTAACGAACGAGACTCTTTGGTTGTCATGAGACTCTCCAGTATTCAATTCATTCACAACAAACCTTTGAATTTCCAACAGAGGATTGGTTCGGCTTGATTCATTTAACAAATAAGTTGAGCTCAAGTTAAACATAACTTGACTAGTATAGATAAGATCAGTTCATATGTATTGAATTGACTCGTTTATAAAAGCTCATATAGTATTTGAACCGAGTCGAACTCTCAAATACTAATAGAACTTCAACACAAGTTCGAATTTTTGGACTTAGCTCGGCTTAAGCTTATTGAATTTTAAACATGCTAAACTCGAGCACTCAAAAGCTCGACTCGACTTGTTTGCACCCATATCCATTAAGAATTTAAAATGAATTTAAACTCAGAAAAGTGAAAACTGTCCAAAAAGTTCCAGTTTCATAATCTCCATGATAAGGAACAACAGACAAAGTAGTTGGTTTGCTGCAACATCAAGCAATTGCAATTGTCAAAATGATGGTAAGATGTAGTGCTGGAACGAGGGCGGATTTGACTTCTTAACTGTGTAGGATCATGACCCTTAATTACTTTACAACATATTTAGTAAGAATATATTTAATGCAATAAAATATGTTTAGACTGTTTCTAAAAAACACTAAAACACATCGGTTTGGCTTAACTCGATAATTTAATTATTTTTTCGTTCTTATGTGAAATTATTTTGTAATTTTTTTTATTTTTCATTAATTTTGTATGAATTATTAATTCGTCTCGACGAGATACTTCAAAAAAATTATAAATAAGGACCAAATTTTAAAAAAATTCAAAAAATAAAAAAATATTTTTTATGTATTTATTCACAGTCTTTAGTGATTTTTTTATATAGATTTTAAACATAATTTTATACTTTTTAGATTCTTTAAATCGAGACAGACCAATCATTCATAAAAATTTGAGGCCAAATAACAATTGCAGTTTTTTTTAATAGATTGCAATTTTGTTTCTATTAAAAAAAAGATTGCAATATTTTTACTAAAATGCGAATCTCTTATTTTTTATCAAATTTTGATGATTTGAACTGTTAAATGTGTTTAAAATATATTTTTAAGGGTAGCTGTGAGAAATCGACTCAAAAAAATATCAGAAAAGACTTTATCCAGACAGTTTTTCATATATGCTGATAAGAACAGTTTTATGAAAAACTACTTAGATCAAGTTGTTTGAGTAAAATTTGATCAGAAAAAAAAATGTCCATATTGTAATAGAATAAGATATCCTTAATTAGAAATTTTCTATATATACATATATGGAAGAGAGAGAGAGAGGGACACACACTATTACTTTCCTCTTAGTTCTCAATATTCCCTCCCCCTCCTCCTCTAATAGGCCCTTTTGATTGAGCTATTAGGAGCAGTGATAAATAAGATAGATGTTATTTAATATTTTTGTTTTTAAAGTACGATTTGATTGACAAAATGGAGGGGTGTCTAATTGGTCTAATTAATTTATTATAATTTATTTTTTATTTTTATTTATTTATTTATATTTGTTATTTTAATTTTAATGTTTTGTGGTTTATTAGTCTATCTTGATGTAAGAAATTTAAAAAGTATAAAATTATGTCCAAAAGTTAAAAAAAAATGTCGCTAAAGACGACGAATAAGTTAAAAAAATTCTGTTTTTAATTTATTTTTGTCTTTTCTGAATTTTTTTCAAATTTGACCCATGATTTATAATTTTTCTGAAAGCTCTTGTCGAGATGAACTAATAAATCACAAAAAATTAATAAAAAACAAAAAATTGCAAAATTTTTTTTACATAAAAACGAAATTTTTTTCCAATAAATACTACAGTTTAAATGGACCATAAATAACATCCGGACTATTTAATACTTCTGCAGCCTCCTTACATAAAACTCTCAGGGAATTGGTGTTATTTAACACCATTTCTAACCATTCTTAGAGTAGATAATTATAAATGTTTAAATATTTTTGAGTGATTTGTTACATTTTATTATTGAATCCACCCCATTATCAATTGCTAAAGACTTTTCACCTAGGGGATACCAAAACAAATAACTAATCTTATTTTCAATTGATTTTTTCTACCAAATAGGTATTTTAATCAAGCTGGTAATGTTCAATAAATAAAAAATAATTAAAGTAGATTATATACAAAATAAATGGCAAATTGATGATAACATGAACCATGTATCAAATCGCGCCAGGTACACTGGCCAAGTAGCTTTGTCCCCCATGTAATCATGTACCATAATGTCATTTTTGACAGAGAACCACTAAACCAAATTGATCATGTTGAAGAAAATAGTCAAAGGAAATTTATCCTACTATCTTTTTTTTCTTTGAAAATATTCGGACCAACATCTCAAATTTTATAGAATTTGTTACGAAATGGGAAGCCAGCTACATAGTAGACATACTATATAGAAAAATAACGTCTTTTTGCTGCAAAAACAAAGACTTCTAACTGTTGGAGTCTGCTCAAACCTGTGTTTTGTGTGACAAAATGACTGTTTTGCTTGCATGCTCTCTAATAATGTATTAGTTGTCAATACAAGTAGCTAAACTGCATACTATACTATATACCAAGGTATCTCTGGCCGAACGATTAAACAAGATAAAGAAATTTTGTTTGGTTCGCTTGCTAGCTTATTTGTTTAAACTAAGCAAATAGCCGACAAATTTGTTTTCATAAAGTTGAGTTGTAGATAAGAAATTATTGATAAAACCATTTTGTTTATTTTTTGCGTCGCGTGTTACTTATTTGCTTGAAATAAGCAATATGAACCAATTGGATCAGAAATATACAATATTGAAAGTTGTCGTTCAAACTAGCATTGTGCTACCGTTAAACTTGACGTTGAAATAACTGTTGGTATTCTAACAATAAATTTATTTGTTCAAATAATAACCTGTTTACCCTAATTATGTCCCTTAGTCAGAGGCAAAATTAGGATTGGAAGCTTAGGGGCCGACATGTAATTTTAGGAGTCAAAATTGAGAGAACTAAAATGTAATTTATTTTTATAATTTTTTTAATTTATACTTAGATCTTAAATTTTTTATAATTTTTAAGAAGGGTCCGAACTTCCCCTGTCTCTTACTAATCTCCTTCTTGTCCTTAGTCACCCTCTCTCTCGACCCAATCCCTTGGAGTTAGCGGAGTTCTTAATCAAATAGGTAATCTCCAATAAATAAATAATAATTTAAATAGATTAGATGCAGAATATAAAATGACCAATAGAAGATAACATCATAACATGAACCTATCTGACATCCGGGGTAGGTGCATTATATCATGAACCATGTATCACAACCCAGCTAGATACTTTACCAAGCTGCAATTAAACACTATTTAATAGGCGTTGGAATAATATATAAATAAATATAAATAAGTATATATATTAATATATATTTTATAAATATTTATGTATATTTATAAAAATTAATATATAATTTATGAATATCAATATATTTTTTATATATTATTCACAGCTTAATGGGCGGTGGTTAGTATTTTCTTTTTATTTTCTTGTCATTACTTTATCTTTCTGTTGTCATTTTCCAGTTGACCAAATTAGCCTTTACCTACTGCCACCCACTTTATATCATGATGACACTAGGAACACGTTCGTTTGGTGTTAGTGGTTCAGGTTTGTGGACTCTGTTATGTATTTTGCTCATACAAAATTATTTAAATAGTGTTCATATAATTTTTTATCCATCAAAATAATATCGTTTTAACGCACAACGCATTTTGTTGTGTATTGGGATTGATCTAATTTTAGAAATTAATGTATTTTGTAGACACAAAATAATAATTCTAACCTTTGAAATCAACCATACAAAAATTTAAGTTGATCCAACATTGCTGGAATAATAAACAAATCACTTTTATGCAATGAAAAATAAAAAATTAATATAAATTTAAATGGTCCATAATATCTTGCATATAGTATATACTTTTTCATAAAACTATCAAGATCAAGGTAATTTTTTAAATAGATAATCTACTTGAAAAAACTTGTTAGATTGACGATTCAATTCAGGATGGGGCAACAAATTTTTAAGACTAGATGATTTTGATCAAATACGCTTATAAGTTGGAGGATAGAAGTGTCTAAATTTTTTTTTTATTATTTTTTTAGTGTTCGTAATTTTTTTGCATCAAATTTTAATGAATTTTTAGTTTGTTTCGACAAGAATTTAAAAATGAAAAATAAAAACATGAGTAAAATTTTTAAAACATTTAAAAAAGACAAAAATAAAATATCTATTTGTTTCGAATTTTTTTAATTTTTGGTCATATTTTTTATTTTTAAATTCTTCTTGTCAAAATAAATTAATAATTTATAAAAATTAAATGCAAAATTAACAAATACAATTATTTTTGGAATAATAATAATACAATAATTTAATTAGGCGAAATTGGATGTTAGGAAGCAAAAAAAAAGTAATTCTGTTCGAACAAGAAGGTCATTCCCGTAACTTCATTCCCGACTCCACTTATAAAGTGCGCTCCCGCTCGACTACATTGCATACAGAAACAAATCCACAAATTCCCACCGAAAGGTTATCTCGTACATCATTTCCCCCGGAAACTTCCAATGGCCGAGAAAAGCAAAATTCTGATCATCGGCGGAACTGGTTACATCGGAAAATTCGTAGTGGAAGCCAGCGTCAAGTCCGGTCACCCCACCTTCGCTTTGGTTAGGGAAAGCACACTTTCCGATCCTGTTAAGGGAAAACTCATCGAGGGCTTCAAAAACTCCGGCGTCACTTTGCTCCATGTCTGTATACTTCTCACACTATAGATATGTATACATATGTGTATTTATATGCATATTTATGTTTCTACTTTCGTAAACTACGTAGTTCGTGATATGGTACGCCGTACGTAAGAAGAAGAAGAGTCCCCCGACTTTTCATAATAATTTTATTATAATCGATTTATTTTATAAATTTATTGAAGAACTATAGATTTGCCACGCCAATTGCAAATAAAAAAATTGGAATCTCCCCTACCCTAAGCATACTGATGTTTCTGTATATATTTTGTGTAGATCACTAAAGATTGTCGTACTGATCCACCAGATTTATAGCTCCCAAGCTTAAAATCGTGGCTCCGTTTAAGTTGATCGTCTTTTTGGTTGAATGTAACAGGGAGATCTGAATGACTACGAGAGTTTGGTGAAGGCGTTAAAGCAGGTGGATGTGGTGATATCCACTGTGGGATCCTTGCAGCTATTAGATCAGGCTAAAATCATCGCTGCCATTAAAGAAACTGGACACATCAAGGTTCATCGTTATTTTATTTTGGAAGATTTTTCATACTTTATTGTTCCATTTGTCCTCTGCTAACGATCAAGAGGAATTTGTCCTTAATTCTGCTGAACAGCTAGAGTTAGACTTTTAACCACTAACTCATTTAAAGTTTAATCCGTTAGCAAAATGGGTACTTCTAATCTTATATCCTCAATAGTGTCCCCTCACATGGTCAGACTTTTCTTATAAGCAGGCTAAACACATGTAAATATTTTAATGAGTTGTGAATGTAGTATTCTGCTTTGAAATCATATTAGATTGCTTAATTCCGACTCAGGTAAAAGCTTAAGCTGTTTTAGATGGGTTGATGGTTATAATCTAAAAAATATATGGCCCCTATCTATCGATGGGGGACCCCCGAAAGGCGAGTAGGAAGCTTCAAGCGATCTAGGATCCCACCTTTGATCAAGATGAAGGTGTAGTTTTCACTTGATCAGCGAATAATATGGCCTTGAGTGAGCGAAATGGCAAAACAAGGATTTATATAGCTACCCAGGTAGCTGGGAACAATTTTTGTTTAGTTGGCTATCAACATTGTAAAGCTTAATATAATAAGGCGATTGATCAAGTGAAAGGGAAGACGATCCATACACCAACTGAAGGAGTTGGGACTTGAGAAAATGTTTTTGTAGAGTTATGGTTATAGGTAAAATAAGCTGTGCATACCCAATGGGGTGCTACGAAAAATGTAGGAAATTAAATGTCTGGTCATTTACAATCAAATTTTAACGAGCTGAAAGGAGGTGGATGGTGGATAAAAGTAAAACTGAAGTGGTTGAAAGAAGTCAAAATAAAAAATGAAGCAGGCTTTTTTTTTTTTAAAGTTACTTGGCTTGAAATCAAAGGAACCACCGAAATGGTGATTTTGCTTTGTAGATCAGTAATCTATAGTCACCATGAATATAAATATTATGCTTTTGCTTGTACCATGTGGAGTCTTATAGTATGATCTGCATTTGAATTTCTTATTACAAGTCTCGTGTAGTTGCAAATAAGGTACTTAATTTTTGCAGTTTAGATATCATTACAACATGTCAATCATATGAAGGAAAAAAAAGTCTATGTGGGTTACATTCCTTTGTTCTAAAACCATCCTAGGAAACACCTTTCTGGTTTGATATATAAGCAGTATAGATTGCAGATACATGTTCTTATAGTTTTCTCGAATTAATCAGAGGTTCTTACCTTCTGAGTTCGGAAATGATGTGGATCGTGTTAATGCGGTTGAGCCAGCCAAAACTGCATTTTCAGCGAAAGTCCAAATCCGCAGAGCTATTGAGGCTGCAGGAATTCCCTACACCTATGTGTCTTCAAATTACTTTGCTGGCTATTTTCTGCCTACATTAGCACAGCCAGGACTTTCTGCTCCCCCCAGAGACAAAGTAATCATTCCAGGGGATGGAAATCCTAAAGGTATTAGTCTCTCTTTTTCCATTAATTTATGTGTAGTTTAATTGCGAACTTTGTCTCATGAATATTCCCTTTTCAAGAAATTCAAGGATCTGATGACATGATGGGGTTAAGGGTCTTATTATGGTTCATTTCCACAGTGTTCTAACATCGCCATAAATAGCGAGGGTGCATCCAATTATATGCAATTGTTGGGTAACTGGGAGAGTAGGAAAGTATATTTCCATTGGTTTTTAAGCTTGTAGGTGATACGCAAATGTCTTTAGCTAAGATTTTGTCTCCCTTTTGTTGTCTTCTGCTCTCCTTGTATCTATTTTCCTAATACCAAACTGATAAAAGCACGTAGCCACTAATTTGGTGAAAACTATTGAATGGTTCAAGCCGAGCGTGGCTTTACGCTAGGATTTTGAAGTTTTTTTTTTTCGAAAGAGGACCTTTAATATGTATGAACTAGGGATAGCATTCCCCTTGCATGTGCCAGAGATAGCATATGGTTTTCACACATTGGCAACTGCATTATTGAAAAGATGAAAAGAGCAAAATTGTCTAGGGTTTTTTGTCTTATTTTTCTGGTGGGTAGAAAAAATCATAGAAGGACATAACGGGAATGCAAAACATGTACAGCCTCAAAACACCCAATTTTCCGAACTACAAAAATCTAATCAACTCAGGCAAATGTCTTGATATTGCGTAAATGCGTTGTTTTTCCTTCTTGCTTTGATCTCTGTTACTTACTTAATAGAACACACTACACGTATAATTCGACTCTCGTTGATTTGGCCAATTTGGTTTGGAAGTCATCCTTTTTCTCTTTACTGGTTTTTTGTCTATAGCTATCTTCAATGACGAGCATGACATTGGTACCTACACCATCAAAGCTGTGGATGACCCAAGAACATTGAACAAGATCCTTTACATCAGGCCTCCTAAGAACATTTACTCATTCAACGAGCTCGTTTCCTTATGGGAGAAGAAAATTGGCAAGACCGTTGAAAGAATCTATGTACCCGAGGATCAACTTCTGAAGCAAATCCAAGGTCAGTAGAACTTGGCAAACTTCTACTGAATTATTCGTATGGCTAAGACTGCTTGTTTAACTGCAGAATTTAAGATATTGACTAACATTCGATAAAATAGTGAAGTTTGTTGTCTGTTTGATTGGGGATTCCAGTAACGAATGGGAGATAACATCCTTCATTAATCCCGGAAGTTTTTTGTTTTACGCAGGAGAGTAAAATATATAAGCAACATAACATGATTTTTGAGTTGCCAAAGATAAAAAAGGATTTCCATGTTATCTACCAAGCACAAGACGCTCTAAATTACTTATTCACTACCTAAATTTTCCGAGAATCAAGGAGAACCTAAGCAAAATCCACAACATTCTTCGTGGTATCATTGTTATCTTAACTTTGTTTTGGATGTTTACTCTTGTTGCAGAGGCCCCGCTTCCAATCAACGTTATTTTAGCAATCAACCACTCGGTGTTTGTGAACGGCGACCAGACCAACTTTGAGATCGAGCCTTCATTTGGGGTTGAAGCTTCTCAGCTTTATCCGGATGTCAAATACGTCACCGTAGAGGAATACCTTGACCAGTTCGTTTGAGAGATACTATATAGCACCTTTGTTCTTGTTTCTACTAGAATAAAACATGAGTGGGTTATGTGTGAGGTGTTATGTATGGGGTGAATTTTGGTTTCATATAAGAAGGCCTAAGTTTGATGAAATTCATGGTTGTTTCCTACATTTCATTGCTTTAGGTGTAAGTGTTATTTATATGTATGTATGAGGGATTATTACACATGGTTGTGTTTGTCTGGGCATACGTTTCGTCTCATTGGTGCGTGCGCAACACTCTATTACTTTATTTTTACGTTTCGCGTGGTAATTTATAATATGAAACATTACAATGCGCTTTGTTTCCGACCCCTTTTCGGACCGTTAAACCATAAGGCAGTAGAACATAGGACCATAAGACAGTAGAACATAGGATCCGGGACTTTGCATAGAACGGTGTGATCCGTGCTAAAATAGTTGGATAGTATTTTGATAGTATAATATTTGGGCAGTCAAAATCGTATCGTTTTAATGTGCAGTACACCTTGACGTAGGAATAATATTTTGCTCTAATTCCATGAATTTTTTTACTGAACTGTCATTAAATTTTTCCCTTACATACGATTGATGGAGGCAAATGACGGATGTGGTTATAAGTAAATAATTGAACCGATATATATATAGGGGATAGTTTTATGAACTAATACTTTTTTAGATGTCTAAACTCTTAATTCCCAATTAAATTTTAATGATTTGAATCGTTCAATATGTTTAAAACATGTTTTTAAAGGCACTTGCAAGAAATCAGCTCAAAATATTATCAAAAATGGCTTGATCTAAATAGTGGTTCATAAAACAGTTGATGTCAGCATTTTGAACCACTATTTGGATCAAGCCCTTTTCGATAATATTTTGAGCTGATTTCTCGCGAATGCCCTTAAAAACATGTTTTAAATACATTGAACGGTTCGGATCATTAAAATTTAATCAGAAATAAAAAATTTAGATGTTGATCTAATATTAGTCTAAAAA
>JABCMJ010010898.1:0-11648 GCA_014822125.1 Arbutus unedo | reverse complement strand
TGTACCAAACTCATATTTCAATATAATGATGGTATTCTAGTTACCTCTTTCTTTTATTAACGTGTCCGAAAATTCGGGGCGTTACAGGTCTAGTGTTCGAGTGTGGAGGATGGGTGGATCCCGAGTCATACTCATTTCAAGCCTATCACTAGGCAAAATTCAATTAGTTTAGATGCAAAGGTAAGTGATCTACTACTTCAGAACCCAAAAAAGTGGATACTGACAAGGTTAATCAAAGTTTTTGGCAGGTGAACGCTATAAACATTATCAACATCCTGCTGGGTAACTATACAAGGGAAGATAAACTAATTTGGCATTTTACTAGGCATGGGGATTACATGGTTCGCAACGCATATCATCATATTATGGAACAAAGACTCAAAAAACAAGAGAATGGTAACAATTAAGTATCCTCAAAGTATAATTAGTCATGTTGGAAATTCTTGTGGAACCAACAAATTCCGAACAACATCAAAGTCTTTGCATGGAGGGCCTGGAAAAATGCATTGCCGACCAATGTTAATCTAACGGTCAAGAAAATTCAACAATCCCAGGTGTGTTGTGTGTATAAGTTGGCAGAGGAAACTACTTTACACGTGATACAGGATTGTCAATTTTCAAGGGTTTCATTTGCTTATTTTCAGCTCAAGTGAGTGTTGCTCTATCAAGGGGACAATACTGAATCATGGTTCTGGAACATTAGCAAGAACCTGTAGGTTAGCAAGAACCTATAGGACAATGACCTAGCTAAGACCTTGATGCTTTGTTGGCGGCTATGGGGAAATAGAAATGATGTTTTGCACAACAACAGTAAAAAGAATTCACAAGAAGTTGTAAAGAGTGCGTGTGAAATTTTTTCGGCCTTTGGTGATTCGAATGATAGGCAGAGCATCTCGAGTAGTAAACGAGTGGACAAGCAAACGTGGAACCCCCTGCAGTTGGAATGTATAAAGTCAATTTTGATGGAGCTGTGTTCCAGGATGATAATAAGGGCTTTGGCCTAAGAGTAGTAATACGAGATGATTTGGGACAAGCAGTTGCAGCAATGTCAAAGAAAAATAGAACACGGGGTTCTCCTCTTTTATGTAGAGGAGCTAGCAGCTAGAGAGGTCATTAGATTTGCAAGGTCACTGGAATGCTATAAAATTGCCGTGAAAGGTGATTGCTTGGAAGTTATTAATTCAATTCGGGGTAGGAGGAATGAGTTCGACCCGTTGGAGGTCACTTTTGAAGACATTAGAAGGAAGTTTTATTTTTTCAAATAATAGAGTTTACTCATGTTAGGCGGATAAGAAATTGTGTAGCGCACTATTTAGCAAGAAATGCTTGTTTTGTTTTTTATTGTGATGTATGACTGGAAAGAGCTCTTGATTTTGTTATGTCTTTTATACTTTCAGACATTCCAACAAATCAATAAAATACCGTCATTTTATCCAACACATATATCCTCCTATGTAGTTTTCGAAACAAAATAAATAATATAAGTTTCAGATGGTAATTTTTTCACGGTAATAAGATTATTAATTAGTTGCACACGCATGAGGTGATGCAAGAGGAGCAAGATCCGGGTCCTTTTCGCCGTGGGTGCCGCGTTGAGCTACTTCGTCTTTTTGTCGGCAAGCATTCACACGAAATCGTGCCATCTGTAAGCGCCAAAAACATAATTACCCTTTATCCTCTCCCTCTCTCTCTCTCTCTCTCTCTCTCTCTCTCTGAAATCTCCGGAGTGAAAAGGCCATTCTGTCAGTCAGTCGTTGCATTATAATCTATCTTCTTTGGTTCTTCTGGAAATCATCGGGAGGTTTCAATTCGAGTTGCTTCGCTCACTTGCTTACTCTTTCTACAGGTAAAGTTAATCAGTGAAGCCCCCATTTGCTTATGTTTTGGTGGTGATGGGGTTGACCCTCTCTCACAGATCTTACCGCCTTTCACCAACTCCTCATACTTTAGTGTTAACCTCTCTCTGAGACAAAGTTTGTCTCAATCAGATCTCATATTTTCTACGACTATTTTTTTGTTAGTTTTGTGATGGGATTTGGATGGTGACCAACAAGCTTCCGCCTTTTTTACCTTTTATTATTTGAATTCAAGTGTGAGTTTAGCTTTCAGTTCTTTCGTTTGATTTCCTTTGTTCCGGTTAATTTCACTGTTTTTGTCATATACTTCCAGGCACGTGTATATCTATGACTTCGTAATCAGATCCGCGTGCTACGCATTATGGATCTACTCCTCCACTTCCCATTTTTGCGATGATGCACTTCTCCTCTGTTTTCCTACTTGTGTTTCTTCATCTTAGTGTTAGTTATGCTACTTCCCGGCATGAGGATAATGTTTTGTTTCTCTCTTGCTTGTTGAAAGCCAACATGTTGGCTGTGACCTTGTTTCTGCTGGGAAGATACTGTTATGATCATGCAACTTATCCTAATTTCAATAACGAAGTTCAAATTAGGGATGCCCAGTTCTGAATACTGGTTCATCGTAGATTCTAGAAGTCAATTGACATCCATAGCTATCATTTTGGAGCGCACCCATTATCTATGACAGATCTACCACTTTATATGATTTGCTGTTAAGTATAATGAGATGTAGCTTTTACAAACCGTAAGCAATCAAATGAACAGGAGATTAATTTCAGTAAATTAATCCAGTGTGATGCATATCGGGAAATTAATTTTCTATAACAAAGAATGTGCTTGGTGTGAGCTGGGTGACTCTTGGTAATGACTGCAAGTCTTATCCTCCGAGAGCAAGCAAATTCTATTTCTGGAGCAGGAGCCAATGTACTTGAGGATAGTTCAGCCATGGCCCATTAGCTGTACAACTTCCATGTAAAATTGGATACGATGACTGAATGATACCAATAGAAGTGATGTGAGTCCAGTGTGTGTGTATATGCTTAGTGGTTTTGCAAGTTATCATATACTTACATTTATTATTCTTTCTTCGGTTATCTCATCTGGTGCTCACTCAGTTTCAGTCCTTTATTCTGTTCATTTTTATGGTCCTAGTTATTCGACCATCTAATTTTCTTAACATCTGGAATATTTTGTTATTTAGGTATGGCATCATCTGATAAGCCAGAGATAGTTGAAAGGGATGTGAAGGAGAAAAAGCACGAGGAAGATGAGAAAGATGAAGGGAAGGGTGGATTTATTGAAAAAGTAAAGGATTTTATTCACGATATTGGTGAGAAGATAGAGGAAACTATTGGATTTGGCAAGCCAACTGCTGATGTTGCAGGGATTCACCTTCCTTGTGTTAATCTCAAGAAGGTAGATATAGTTGTTGATGTCCTTGTCAAAAATCCGAATCCAATTCCAATTCCTCTTATAGACATAAACTACTTAATCGAGAGCGATGGAAGGAAACTGGTTTCTGGGTTGATCCCTGATGCTGGGACTATCCATGCTCATGGTTCTGAGACTGTCAAGATACCAATTACATTGATATACGATGACATTAAAAATACATATGATGATATAAAGCCTGGAAGTATCATTCCTTACAGGCTCAAGGTTGACCTCCTAGTTGATGTGCCAATTCTTGGGAGGTTGACTCTGCCACTTGAGAAAACGGGAGAGATCCCCATCCCTTACAAGCCTGACATTGATGTTGAGAAAATAAATTTTCAGAGATTCTCTTTTGAAGAAACTGTTGCAGTTCTTCATTTGAAACTGGAAAATAAGAATGACTTTGATTTGGACCTTAATGCCCTAGACTATGAGGTTTGGCTTGCTGATGTGAGCGTTGGATGTGCAGAATTAAAAGAATCTACTAAGATTGATAAACAGGGTATCAGTTACTTCAACATTCCCATCACCTTCAGGCCTAAGGAATTTGGCTCGGCTCTTTGGGACATGATAAGAGGAAAAGGTACCGGTTACTCCATGAAAGGAAACATTGACGTGGACACACCCTTTGGAGCGATGAAGTTGCCAATCAGCAAGGAGGGTGGTACAACCCGTCTTAAGAAGGATGGGGATGACGATGACGATGAGGTATCTTGACTTTTTAACTTTTTATTGAGGCTTGTTGCTTTCATTTTTCTGTCTGATGCTCATGTAACTGTTTATGAATTTGCTATTATGCATGTGAATACTAACTCTTTTTGCGTTGTCTATGTCAAAGCATGGACATGTTTCCATTGTTTGCTCACATAACGAGTAGCATGCTGCTTTTGTGTCTTATGCTGCATTTTCTCTGCATTAGGAAATAGGTCAATGGCTTCAGTGGCGATTCCAGGAATCTTAAGCAGCTTATTCATAAAAAAAACTCCACTTGCTGCATCATACAATGATACAGAGCAGAAATTTTTGCTTATCAAGATTTAAAACGCGAACAAAAAAGCACCAAAATCCATAAAATAGTATGATTAGCTTTGATGAGTTTTCATATTTTGAAGCTGCTACATAGTTGCCTTATCAAATGCATCTTTTTTTATGTACGAAACTACATGATCATTTATCCACTTATCTCTGATCTGGTTTCTATATGTATTAGTGGCGGAAAAATTTCTTTCAACTATTGCAGTGGCGACAAGTCTATGCCAATTGCGCAAGCAAATAAACTAAATTGTCTTCCATTTTTATTCGTACCTACCAATTTCAAAGCAAGATCACCTATATTTTGAGTTCTGAAAAGTTTTTATTAAATCTTATACCAACAATGTAATTCGAAAGTTAGAATATCTAATGCAATCAAGTCCACTCATGGAATTCAGACCATAAGAGCCATACTTCAATTTTTCATGAGAACTTTTTTCATAGTTTCAAAGCTAAAGCATTAAAAATTAAAAAGAGCTCATTGTATGCATACTAATACTATACACCACTTAGATTTGGTATAGTTCTTTTGATGTCGATGTCGATGTCCTCTATACTAGTTTATTATTAAATAATCAAAGATGGTTAAATATGTAGAGACAGGTGAAAATCCAATATAGTTGGAAATTTTCGAAAACCTCAGAACAGTTTATTTAATCTTTTCCATCATTATTCTTTCGATATTTGGACAATATGGCTATGGGCTTCTGTTGGTATTCAATTTGTGGGTGTTGGGTATTCAAAATTTAGTGGGTCGGGTACTCATATTCCTTATGTTTTCTTTTTTTATACATACAAAATTGAATTTAGGATAATCAACTGCATACCCTTTTGTCAAGGTGCAACCGCCTCTGAATGGCTTATACTTCTTTGGTAATATTTGCCAATGGCCTAATTTGATAGTTTCTAACTGTGGAGTCCTTAATCTGGTGGATTCATGTTTGGGTTGCTTGAACTGTAAATCACTTGTTACGAACTGCAAGATGAACCAGTTAGTACTGCCCGGCCGTAGTCAGCTAGAGGACACTCCGATGCTTAAGTTAGTTCCTAAAGGAGATGATTCTAACTAAAAGCACTTGATAGTAGTTTTTAGAGCGTACCTTGTTTAGAGTCTTTCAGTTGCCTTATATAGTGGACTGTACGTGTGCCCCAAGTCGCCCAGTTATGTCAAATAACTGTCTCCACTTTTGATGTCATGCATGACACACCGAGTGCCAAATTGTACTCCCTTGGCTGTGCCGAAATACCTAGCGCCTACATGCGCATTCCTTTTTGAGTACTACATGCGCATCTCAGGCAGCACTTAAAATACATGAAGGTTTTGGTAGTTGTACATGCTCAACATACTTCCATACCTCTTGTTGAGAAATTTAAGTAATTAGCAAATTCTGATTTGAAAAAAGAAATCAGGATTTGGATACAATTTTGGTGACTGGTAATCTTGAGGAACCTTCAACGCTAGTCAATTTGGGGTAGAATTCCAGCTATCAATAATGATGTCCTGTATTTACCGGTCTGTAAATTACAGAGCCATATCCATTCTGACATTGATATATCAATTGCAGGTCCTGTATGCTTTCACACACTATCGTATTCTTTTTGTGTCCTCCTTGTAGCTCAAGCCTTGTGCGAGTTACCTCCTTGGTATTTGAACTTGACCACATGGTTCCCTTATGGTTTCTGGACTGATCCATACAGTTATCTTTTATGTCTAACTCAACAAATTTTATAAATCACGCGCCTAATTTGCAATTGGTTATGAACGTGATGAATTTTTAATACTAAAGTGCCTTTACTATTCCTCCAAATTACAAGTAGTCTTTTGTATGTTTTTCCTCTTATTGTCCACCTTCACAGTCATCTTCTTTCCACCTACCACCATCCCCAACTCTCTCTCTTTACTTTGGTTTTTGTTCCAATTTGGGAATATGGTTGCAAAGCCTAACCCAAAAACTTTCATTGGGCGTGGCACATCAAGTAAAGAACCAGGGATGCAAACATGGTTTTGATGATGATGAGCTTTTCAGGGCAGGGCTCACAGATTGCTTTATTAACATCAGAAAAGGATTTGCTTCTACCCTTTTTCTCATAAGAATTTCATTCTCCGCAAACGTTCCAATGGTTTTAAGCACAGAAATCTTCAGACTTCTATTGTTACCGACTGTGGTATGAGTGGAAAGAATAGATAGTGGTCCGAGACTTGTTCTTCACTGTTGCTAGCTAGTAAGACACTTGAAACATCAACATATGTAGATAGATTAAATACGAGTGTACTTCAGACTTTTCATTGAATCTGTTAACAGATTACATGCAGTAATCCTCAAAAATCATATGGGGGTTATGTGGTCAAGTTCAAATAGTAAGGATGTAACTCGCAAACCCCCAAACCACATTAGGGTGAAGTGGACTTTGCCCTGTTCTTTCTGATAAAATGTTTCTAATTAGTTCTGTGATGATGTTCTCCTGATGGACCTGCTTTTACTTGTGGCTTAAAGATCTATGTTTTCTGGATGCAGGAATAGAGAATGCTTTGCAATAGTGGATGGTATGAGTTGCTTTGTTCTCCTTCGTGGGTATTGTGAAATTAAATAATTAAGAGGCTTGAGCTTGGGTATGAACTTGAGACCAATGAGCTGATAATGTACTGGGAAACGTGGGTATTTGTGTCTGTGTGGGTTATTGTGCTAGTATGAAATTGTGGATCTTGTTTTTGCTTCCATAAAACTTTTTTCCCATGAACATTTTATGGTGATGTTGATCTATATATTGTTACTCAGATGATAGTGATTGGCAGGAAAATGTTTCCTATGGTCTTGGACTCTCATGATGGTGCCTTTTGAGCTATATGTTTTTCTAAGGGCGTCTAATTGAGAAACCCCTCTAGTGGATTGGAAGGTTTGATGCCTGTCATATACAAAACCATCGAGTGCTGAATTGTGCTAGGTGAGGCATGGTTCGACCTTGAACACCTTAATTTGGTGAGGCCTGTGGTGTTGTCGAACCAGATCGAATACCTAATGAAAAACTGCCAGAGGGATGAATCACTTACTAGGCCGTCGTGATCCACTTGAAGTTTTGGATGTGCTCTTCGTGTCGCTTTTCTCTGGGGATTGATTGATGGTTAATATTCAACTCTCATGAGGCCGGCCCTTCAGGCTATCCTATAAAAGTTAGGCTGTGTAATTGTATGATATCTGGAACAAAGGGACTGTATGTTCTCGGGTAATTAGTCAGGTTATACAGTTGTGAACATCTTGGCAAATAAAAAAAGAAATAATTTGAAGTTTAGAATGAAGAGCGCTAAGTGAAACAAATCTGTGTTGGGGAGAGTTCTCTGGTTAATCCTGCAGGGATCCAAAAAAATTTAAACAATACAATTATTTTCTCGCATATTTAATTAAATTATTTATTCATGGTGTTATACATATTACCACTAATGCATATATATTCATATATATGCAACATACATATACGTTCATGTACATATACATAATATAAATAGAATCACTTCCTCTCTCCCTATCCCTATTAGTACTTGAATCACTTCCTTCTCTTTTTTCTATAAATAGAATCACTTCCTTTCATCTTGATGCCACACATTCAGAAGCTACACCGAGCTTAAGATTGAAAGACCAACTATTGCTAGAGAGAGAGAATTCTACAAATTTTGAGAGGAGAGAGAAACTCAGTTGGTGACCATTCAAATCTAGTTCAAGTTTCAAGCAATCAACGTAAATCATCCCTCTCTACACCTTTAATTAATGTTTATCTACCTCTTTTATGAGCTTCACGAAGCTACAATGGTGAAAAAATTAAGATTTTAGGGAAGAAGATGAGGCCTCTACCGGTAGAATCTTACTCTATTGGTACATTGTGACTTTTATCTAAGTGAAAACAGAGCCTCTACTCATAGAAACTCTCTCTCTACCGGTACTGTTTTATTTTGAAATATGTATCTACCTGTAGAACTTACCTCTTTACAGTACAAAGGACTATTGCCTTATTAAATTATGAACATCTACCAGTACAAACTGTTGCTGTCTGATTTGATGATTATCAACTTCGGCCGGTATAATTGTTTTCTTCTACCAATACATATGTAAATTGTTTTCCATTATTGATCCTTGATTACCTTGAACTTGAAAATCATTTCATGTTAATTATTTTACTATGCTTGAATGACAGATTAAACCATGTGAACATTATTGAATCCCGTCATTAGAATTCAGTACTTTGTATCATGTTGGGCTTTGATTGTTAAATCTTATTTCAAACCAACACTGAATTACGAAAAACTTATATTTTGAGCCGAGTTATGTTTTTGAGTCGTATTGTGTCCGTTTTCATAAAGTCTAGTTATAGTAGATGTATATTTGTAATCGGACAGGATGCGAAAAACATAACTATCGAAAATGTAAAGATTGAAAACACGACAAATGAGAACTAATGATCAGGAACGATAGTGATTGGGAACATTGATCAAAAGCATTGAGATTGGGATCATAACAAACGGGAACATCATGAATATAGGAGATAATAATTGTACACACACACACACACACACACATATATATATATATACATATATATATATATATGTATGTATGTATATCATGACGTGATAATTAAGCACGTGCATTGATCTACGCTTTTGGTGCCTCGATCATCGTTGCGATGGGCTCTAATATGCTCCTTATTCAGTGATGTGATAATTAGCACGCCCAAATTGATGTTTTATGATGTAGTAATTAAGCACGCCTAGAACAGTACGATTTGGAGATATGATTCACGGTTTGACTTATTGATGTCATTTATTTCTCACACTTATGTGTTACTGCTTTTTTTTATAACTGTGCATTATACATTTCTTGGAATAAGTGCAAGTTCTCTCGTCTGCGTGAGGCAGTCGCA
This sequence comes from Arbutus unedo, assembly GCA_014822125.1. Taxonomy (NCBI): domain Eukaryota; kingdom Viridiplantae; phylum Streptophyta; class Magnoliopsida; order Ericales; family Ericaceae; genus Arbutus; species Arbutus unedo. The sequence continues at coordinate 2,415 of JABCMJ010010898.1, read as the reverse complement.
GATGGACAGAGTCCGGGATCGGATACGTGACCCTAATTCTCTCCAAATCCTGAGTAGTATGGAGGCAAGGCCCTCAACAGCAAAAGGCTAGTTTTGTGGGGCATCAGAGGGGCCCGCCATGGTTACCGGAGTCACATGAAGGACTCTCCCTTTTTCAAAGACGAGAAGAGGAAGAAGAACCGTCGGAGGAGTCAGAAGAATCCAAATTGACGAGCCATAGAATAGCTCCACTCAGGTACCTATCACACATTAGCAAGTCAAAACCGAAGACGAATTTGGAGGCCTTTAGGAGTTGCTGGCTGTTGGTCCAACGATCGATAGGGAACAAGTGGGCGAATCCTTTAGAGCGTCGAAAGAAAGCGAACAAGCGGGAGGTTAAGTAAGTCAAAGAAAAAACCCTAATAAAGATAGATGGAGTAGGGAGACCTAGGGTGCAGAAAGGGAGTAGCAACAAGGGGAAAAAAAGGGAGGAATTCAGCACAGGATGATGGGAAGGAAATGAAAAGGCTCATGGTGTAAAGACCACTCTTTTAAAGTGTTCATGGGAAGCAAAAGCGGCACCCCAATCCTCGCTGTAAAAAAAAATTGAGATAAACAACGAGGATCAAGCCACATCACCATAACAGTTGCACACTCGTGAATAATAGCTAGGCGTGGGCACATCTCTCGAAGAACTTGCAGATCATTACACGTGGATGTTCCAACTACCTCGTTGAGGTAACGAGGAGGCAAACATTACATGTCAACAGTAATCGCCGCCTCTTGATCATTGGAATGATTCCCTACGCCTTAGTTAACTCTTCAACACGGGAATGTGGGACAACAGATGAGCCCAATTTGGACTTAAGATCGATTGACAGATAGTATGCGATGTCCGCCAAGTGGTGCCCTCAGACCCAGGCGCAGCCGATCGACCAAGTAGGCTCACCTCCAGCCGACCAGTCACAAACCAAATATGTTCTGGGCAGGGCAACGAACGTAGGGCAGGGAGGGTGCAGCTCGCTCACCCTACTTTAGCCCCCAAGCGATCCTAGAGGCAGTGCCCTTGATTGCTCAGTATCCCATAGACTGCGTTTGAAGTTAAAGAGTGGTCATCTTGAAAAGGTAATAGGGACATTGATCTTGGATGACAAGTCGCCCTAGAGCCCTTGCATTCCTAAAGCATAATATTATTTGGTAAGAGGTCGAGGTACACAATTAATCTATAAATACTTTCAATAAAGTTTCTCCTTCTCACCAATAGCAATTCTAACTTGATCGTTGAAGGGTCCATGACCAGACTATCACCCTCTGATCATCAAACTTGTGTGCAAAAGCCCCCGAAGATAGAGGTCGACCAGATCACCACTGTCCATTTTTTAGTACCATCAATTTCAATTACTCTTTTTATGTCTATCCTCCACTCGAAACTTTCCCCAATGATTGTTGATTGGCTCCAATTGCATTCTGAGGACAGTGGCTGCAAATGTGACCCTCCTTGTCGCATCCATAATAGATGATTGGTGTTATCCTGGTTGGTTATTTGCTGGTTTGATTAAGATTAGTGTGCTGGTTATCCCGTTGTTGTTGTTGTTGTTGTTGTGGGCGGTTGTTGTTGTTGTACATCTTTTGGTTGTGGTTTATGTTGTTGTTTTGGATTGGTCCAAATTCTAAATTCTTTTAGAGTCGGTGGAATCTCGCTCTACCATGAGGACACCGTTGACTACTCGAGCATAAGTATCTTCTTTTAGTGACATCACACTTTTCTCGATATGGGGGCTTAATCTCCACTCAAATTTTTGTGCACTAGAGACGTCAGTTGGAACAAACTCTGGTACATGCCAGGATAGCTCATCAAAGCATACAACGTCTTGCGTCACTGTCAATCCTCCATGCATGAGGTTCATGAATTGCTAAATGAGTGTTTGCTTGACCGGCGTCAAAAAATACTTGGAAAGGAAGAATGTGAGGACCTGGAATATTTTTATTTTATTTTTATTTAAATAATTTATTAATTGCTCGAAATTCAATTTAACAAGTAGTTTATTTCATTTTATGCACATATAATGATTTGGGGTTTATGTGTGGTGTATGTTAGATAAAGACTTTGTGGGTAGCATATAATAGAGTCAGAGGGTAAAAGTGTAATTGAGGCTTTAAAAGCCTTACATCAGATTTTTTGTAAAACTCATCTTTTTCTCTCACTCTCTCTCTCTTCTTTCTCGTTGGACACCCATGGGTGTGTGTGTTTAATAACTCTCTTAAATCCCATCTGACAAACCTTGTTAGAACTTCAAAATTTCTCAACATCCTTCATATTTTTCTTGTATTTAGTGATTGATCGTGCTCATTTCACTGGAAGGGAGTTTACTTTGAGTTCATCCACCATTGGAGCTAGGGCTGATCATAGTATGATGGCAGTCGGGCAAGTATGCC
>JABCMJ010010890.1:0-15293 GCA_014822125.1 Arbutus unedo | reverse complement strand
GAGTTTACTAAACTTGCTTTGGTATTCACTTTCATACGCACATCACTACTTCCTTCCAGGGTGCTTTGTAACTACTTACACGTTCCACATCTTTCAACTTTCTTTGTGAGGGATAATACACCGGTGGATAATTTTGGCCCAACGAGCCCTTCTACAAATACATTTGTCAAGTGTCACACTATAGCTATTCATGATTGAGTATTTCCTTTAGCTTCATAAATTTCTTTCAAAGCTCGTTAGTCTTATGAATCAAATTTGGGCAATTACTAGTCAGCTTGTTTAATTTATGACATTTTAAAAACTTAAAACTCGTTTAAGATCAACTATCTGAGAAACAAACCAAGGATATATTCAAAATCTAACTCATTAAATTTTCAAATCAAACTTGATTAATTCATTGCTCGGCTCATTCAACTAGTTCTTTGAATCAAGCCAAATTAAATTGTTCTTAGAACAATGCCTTAACTAATGAGTAAGTCTTCAAACACAACTTTCTTACACAGATTCAGACACAGATATATTAGGAATCATTTAATGCACGTGAGTCTCTTTATCATTTTGTAGATACCCCACGTGTATTGAAGGATTTTGAACATATTTATATATGAATCTATACACTAAAATTATTTTTAGTAGATTTTCTCTTAACAAATTGCCTTAACAATTGTCATGGTTTCTCCTTTTATTTCTTTGAAAGTAATTGTCATGATTGTATTAATGTAGTGGCTTTTGGTATTAAAAAAAAAAGAAGAGCCCAGTCTCTGGCCTGGCCCATGATTACTATTAAGCTCATAAATCCTGGGCTTCATTTCAAAATTGGATGGGCTGCCCAAGGGCCGGCCCAATTTTTTATTCAGCCCAAATACTGTACTTAGCTTGTGTGTATCTCCTTGTAAAAGTAACTATGGTTAGATATTGAGGCATATATTGTAATTTATCTTGTACTGAACCAGTCTCTAGTAGTATTGATTCATCTTTGTACCATTCCAACCACTGTATTGGATTGTTTCAGATTATTTCGGTCTGTTTCGGGCTATGCAAGACTGTATAATTTGAAGAGTTGGAACCGGCTCAAGACGTACGGACAAAAGAAAATACAAGCATTTGAAGAAATTTGCAAGCTAAGCGCCGGGACGCTTAGCTTGCAATTTATATCCGGATGCTTTTGAAACCGTTTCAAAAATGCTGACGTGTCATGGGGGCTGTGGTGTGTCTTGGAGCCTAAAACAGTATCATTTTAACATATGTGGTCCATTTAGACTGTGGTAATTATTGACTTATTGACTTATTATTTTTTTGGTTTTTAGTGAAATTTTTTTATAATTTTTTATTTTTTATCGATGGTTATTGGTTCGTCTCAATAAGAAATTTCAGAAAAATATAAAATTATGATAAAAAATTTAAAAAAATCAGAAAAGACAAAAAATAAGGTCAAAAACAACGTTTCTGTTGATTTATTTGCATTTTTAGTAAATTTTTTTTAACTTTTGAACATAATTTTATATTTTTTAAATTTTTTTATCGAGACAAACTAATAATAATAAAAAATGACTTAAAAATAATAAATATAAAATTTTTTAAATAAAAATAAAAAATAATTAATTAAATTAATTTTGACCAACCAGAGTACGTTACAGGTCCCGAGTCGTGGTGAGGACGACCTTTTGTATTGGGAAAGAGGGATCCAAAGTCAAATCACCATCAGTTCATTCTCTAGGCCCATGGGTCCATTTAATCCAACATGTTTGATACTTGGTCCCGTAGCAGACCCAAATAGCAACTCTCTCTCTCTCTCTCTCTCCTCCCAATTTTAGACCAATCGTTGAAACCTGCTTAGACTCTCCTCTCTCTCTCTCTCTCTCTGCGTGAGAAGTGGAGACCTGAAGCCCCTTTCATTCGCGAAGTCAATTTCTGATCCCTTTTTTTCTTCTGACAACCCCAATTGGTCCATGTTATCCAATCTGTTGACTATTCATTCTCGGAACTGTTGATTGATTGGATAAACAATGTGATTCCAATCAATCGCAGTGTAGGAAGAAATCAACAACTGGTCTCCGACAGAGTTCGTTGATTCTCCTCGTATTTCAAAACCTAACTAATACCGTAACCCTTTTTTTTTTTTCTTTTTTGTTCCTGTTCTAGAATTTGTAAGAAGGAATTGGGATATTGGGGCCGAACCCAGATGCGACAAGCCCTGATTTTGCCTCAATTTGTGATCTTTGTTGGGTATGAATTCACCCTTGTTAACGTTCTTCTTCTTGGGTTTGGGTGTTTTCTTGAGCTTTCTTGCTCCGTTAGCTGAATCGCAGGGAAATGTAAATCCTGGAGAAGTATCTTCACCACCTCCGCCTCCTCCGTCACCTCCTCCTCCACCTCCGTCATTGTCGCCTCCTCTACCCTCTGGATGGTCTCCACCTCCTCCGTCTCCATCACCGCCGCCTCCACCTCCCCCGCCGCCCCCATCCCCATCCCCACCCCCACCCCCACCCCCACCCCCATCTACCCCTCCGCCACCTCCGCCATCCTCTCCCGCACCCCTACTGCCGCCCAGGAGCCCCCTTCTTTCTGCCCCGAGATCAGCCGTTCCCTCCCCACCTCCTCCATCTACGCAAATGCTTAATTTGGGGAAGAAAGTCGGATTATTGTTTGGGGGTATTGCTGTGATTTTGCAGGTGGGTTTGGTTGCATTCTTGGTAGTCAAGAGACGACAATTGTTGAACAACAGTCTCAGATACTGAAACAACATCCTCTTAGGGTTTTATTGAGCTGATGAGGACACTGTTTCTGGATTCAATGTGGGCATTGACGGTATATGTACAGATCATGGTTTGAGTGATCAGTCTGTTGTCTCCCATGAAGATGTTTCTCTCGTAAATGGGTAATTCTTCATTGGCATTCTTTTTATTACCCTTCCCCATTTCTTACCAATTCGTTTGTTTGTTTGTTTGTTTGTTTGTTCGTTCGATCGATTGTTTGTTTTTTCTTTCGAGCCACAACAGAAGAAACCCTTGTCATGAGTATTGACTTGTAGCACTCTGATTCATTTCTTCCTTTTGTCTAACTTGTATGACTCAATGCTTACTTCTGCAATATATATTTTTACTTGCAGTCTCTTATGTGGGAGTTAATTGGAATGTGAAAAAAATGGATATGCATTTTCTGTAGACTTTTTCTTCTCATTGGAAGTTTCTTATGAGAATGTGTGTGGTCCTTCTGAAGGTCACTGTTTTATACCTTGCTGGTTCACGTAGACATGAGTTGAATTATTAGTAGCTTCGTTGCTTAAAGACCTCGACGTCTAATGGCTTGATCTAATGTAAAAAGAGTTTGGTTGTGAATGCAAGGATATTTTGAACGAGAGGTTTGAACGGGCTAAATCAATCAATTGTCTTTCGAGTCGTCAAGTGTTGAAATCACCATAGCTGTTGGAGGACCTAGCAAGCCCTCTCTAGTCCCCCCTAAGCCTGATCTTTCTTCTCGTAGACCCCTCCTGGTGTGCCCTTTCCCGTTTTATTCCACCGAATTTCTAGCTAGCAATGTTCGTTAGTTTGTTTGTTTGTCTTTTACGCTATTCAGAGCAGAACTTTATGGGGATATAGTTTTTGACACCTATGACATCTTCCCTTTTCAACATCGCATTTTCATAAGTTAACATTTTTATGCATAAAGGGAAACATAGTGAATACGCATAATCTTAATTCCACACAAATTGTGGCTTATAGGGAATGACATTCAAGATTTATGTTTTATGTTCTTACTTCTGTGTTTTATGTTTTCTCGAATTTTATCATATTAGGACTTGAGGGGGAGAAAAAACCTTCTTCTGATGATAATTTTCTGTGTTCATGGTAGTGTCAACTTCATTGGTGCAATTCACCTGCTGTCATCCAAATTTTTCGAGGCACACTCGAGTAACTTGAGTTTTTAAACTTCTATTTGTGTTCCACTTCCTCTTCCAAGGCTTTAACCTTCAACCAAAAAACGTGACTTGCTTTCCCTTGAAACAAAAAGGAAGAACCACCAAGAAGCTACTTTTTATTGAAAACAGTTAAGGTTCGTCATCTAACCCAGTTGACCCTTCGAGCACCGAGGGTAGCACAATCTCCCTTATTAGCCTACATGCCTTTCCAACCTTCAAGCTGCACATCTTTCCTTATCTAGACCACATGTCCCTCCAATCTCTAGTCTAGATATATTTCTATTTGTGGCTACCCGCTTGTTTGTCTCTTCATGCATCTTTCTTGTCAAACATTTGCTAATCAATAAGCTTGCTTCGCAAGAATCGAAACTAATAGATACTATCATGTTTTTGAGAGACTTCCACTTGAGGTTGTGATTGGTGATTAATCCAATCAAATAATTAGAACATAGATTGGAAAACCAACTTCCCAGTCACATTTTCTTGGTGATTGGTGCAATTATGATAACTTGAAACCTAGATAAGAGTAGTATCCTCACTTCTCTTTTTTATATGTTTCTAGGGATTGTTTGGTATATTCCCTTGTTGAAGGAGAGGTTGCCATGCGACATTGTGGATTGGAATTGCATAAGATGTGGATTATGGCGGTCCCCTATTTCAAATCCTTGCCCCTCGATTCGAGTTGCCTCGAACGTCCGTTGTTATCTATAGTTTGCTACCTAGGGAAAATAGGTTGATCGAGACTCGACTTTTAGGATTTGGCAACTGTGCCCAGCCCAGTTCACACCTCCTGTGGTGGTTGCCAAAGCTCTGAGTGAACCTGTATGATTGCCACTTAGTTATAGATGGTTAGCACTTTGGTCATTTACTGTGTTAGGACTTACGAGCACCAATGGCCTACCCATTCAATGTGCCTATATCTTATGCAAAGCACAATCATTTTGAGCTGCAAAAACTTTGAAATGTTCTGAACAATGAATCTGCATTCTGATTGTGCTGCAAATTACTTTGATTAAACTTTAGCGCAAGAGATTTCTGCATCTAGTTCTGTGCTGTGCGTAAGGTTTTACCTCGTGTTACCATGCACTTCAGAACTGCAAGTGGTATGCTACTCTGCTGCATCTGTATCGTATTTTTGCCACTTCTGGCTCAATCAGAGAGTTAAATCCGGACTTTTTCCTTCTTGTAAAAGCTGTACTACGTATGGAAAAAATGCAGAGTTTGTGTTATTTTTGGTATATTCCGTCCAGTTTATCTTGTGTGAGTAGTGAGACTCTTTCCAGCCTTGTTGGATCCTTTCAAGGTGGAAGCCCTTCTGAAAAGTCTCTTTCCCTTCCTATCAATGATTGATTGACTTCTTCCGAAAATAGGTCTTCAAAGATGTCTTGGCAACACAAAATGAGGGTTTTGTTCGTTATAAAACGTAATCAAATATCTCACGACACGAGCTGATGTGCATACCTGTATGAAAGTCAGGAAGTACTACTGCAAACTTATGGTGGGAAAGAAGTCTAAAATACAGCCAACACTTGTGATTGGGCTGGAACACAAAACTGACAGAAGGGTTGGGTAAATCTTGATCAATGGGATATGAACTTACTTAGGTATTTGAATAAGGATATTATATTGAAGCTGAAAGCAATATATATTTGATACTATGGGGTTTAACTCTTCTCTATACTTCATTTCCTTGTATCTTTCGAACTCTCATTTTGGGTGCTTATTCAGAACCCACGATAGTTATTCAAATTGTTTATCTCGTAAGTCTAACAAAATAGAACATGTTCAAAAAAAACAAATCGGTCACTTTTTTTAACCTATTGAGAAACTTGACATCAGCTAGCCAGTCGCATTTTCCTCATGTCTAAACTTGTTTGTCTGAAATCTTTCTTTAGCCTGGGTTGGATCAGGGAAATGGCTTCTGGATAAGTAGATAAAGTCATGTACATCTATTTTTTTCAAACTTCATTTTATTGGAGTGGCCTATCAGTGAAAATACACTTATCGAGATTAATAATAAATTATTCAAGCTTAATTTGAAGATTTAACCAATCAAAAGATGCGCATAAACTTTATTTATTTACGTATATAAGTCAATTTTTATAAATTTTTCATTTGAATAATAGTCAAGATATTTTCTTGTACAACTTATAAAAACTATGTAAATTACATACGAAAAGTAATTTGTTTGGAGATCAATATTGGTGATTTGGCGAAAAAACACCGATTTTTAAATCAAACAAAAATAGTTTGTTGTGACTCGTCTAAACGCAGATGATGATTGTACTTTCTCATAACTCCATCACCATCTGTAAACCTTTTTAAATACTTGATTTGTCTCCAATAGTTAGTTGTAATTAGTGATAACACTCAATAGAATTAGTTAATAACCAGCACAAATAAGTTCAATTTGGGTTTTGGTGGACTCTTGTACCCATTAAAAAAACCACATCAAAAAACATCAAATCCTCCAAAATACACACACCTCGACCAATGAATATGCCCTTCAACCCTTTCACAATTTTAGGTTTAGGACTTTGCATGTCATCGGAGTTAGTGAGATTAGAGGCGGGAGAAAATTCGAACTTTTAACTTAAATAGAGCGATTCAATTTTATTTTTTATTTTTTTCATTTTTTTTCTCTTCAATTGAGTGATTGATGCAGTTTAAGGAAGTCAAGCTATGATCGGGTTTGTCTTGAAAGCTCTTGTCTTCTATCTTATTCTTTTTTTAAATACAAATTGATTAATTTAATATCGACATTTTTACATGTATAAATTCTTGGTGTTTAGAGCCCTCTAATGACGGTTTGGACAAAAAAATCGACAACAGAATTGACTGCAGAAATATTTAAATCTTAAATGGACAAGTTTTTACAAGATTTGGTATTGGGTATTGCTTATAAAATTTGTTGACCATTTTTATATTAATGTCACAGATTCTGTAAGTAGCAAGTAGAAAGGGGGAAGAGGAGAGAGAAGGTTGTGTGGGATTGTGGTGGAAAGGACATCCTGTTTCTTTTTCTTCCTTTTGGAAGTTGGATTTTAAAGCAAATGGCAGTTATCTCATTTATTAAATTAAAGAATCTTTTCTTCGATGGGTCGCTTCATATTTTCTTCAACCTAATTAATAAGTCCGAAAAATAATTGTAATAGATATGTATTGAGGTCTGCTCGTATTCATCAAGTCGAATCTTGTTCTTTCGTAACATTGTAGTCACCGTTCTCGTGTTAAGTTCATTTATTGGCAAGTCTTCGTACTAGTGTGCTTCATCCCACACCTAGCTCCATCGCTATCCCGACTCACATCGTGAAAAGACAAAAAGCGAGAACCAGAGAGGTGCCTGTCCTCCCAAAGTCATCAAATCCCTATCCATTTGCCGATGCTCCAACACCCTCCACTACTACTGACGAACGCGGTCTCACTTCCAACGGCTGTACCGGGAGATGTTCAAGGCCAACATGCATGCTTTTTGAGTTCTTCGTAAGTCCCGTTATATTTGCACATATCGAGAGAACAACTCCTCGGTATCAAATCCATCCGCTTACGTGCAGACTCTATAAAAACTGCCATATAGCACTCTAGACGAAGTTCAAATCATATGTACTTGAAATTTCCTATGTTGGTGCATTTTCGGTCGAAGTTCACATGATCTAGCGATCGAAAATGCACTGCAAAAGGAGTAGAGAGAACTATGGTCGACATGATTTGAGGGCTCTAGCTGGAACTAAACCTATCCACATTTGCGAAACAAGATTGACCCTTTAGATATTTCATGTAATGACTTATGGAACCTAAAGGGCAAAGCGTCAAAGGACTACTAGCTTATCTCCGTTCGTCTTTCACTTTTATGCACCCATCACCACACCATATATCAATTTCTGATCAGATATATTATTTCTAACACCTCTAGTCGTCATATCGCATCTAATAACCAATAGCCAAAAGTTGGTATTGAAATAGTTGTGCTAGACCGATAAGGAGAGGGGTATGAGAGCGAACGGAAGGGGTCGGGTTCAGAGCTTGGTTAGATAGATTAAACTACGAGATCAAAGAAAGAACGAAGTAAGGAACGAGAAGTGCTTGACTTGAAGAGGAAAGGGAGAATTTGTATTGAAGGAAGGCTCGGAAGAAAGTTAGAAATCGAAAGAGGATGAAAACATAAAATGGATCGATTATCCAAATATGGGGATAGAGATTGCATGAGAATCTAGTAATCAATACTACAACTGACAAGAGAGTAATTATTAATTTGTATTGGGGCATCGTCACATTCTAATACTATCTACAATCGTTTATACTTTTGGGTTGATGCAATAAATTGTAAACTCCATATTAATGTGTGGTCGTCGAAGAAGCAAAGACACTAGGTGACGTTTTTCCATGATATAGCAATGAAACTTCGGTGGAGCTTATCAAGGGGCACTACGGTCGGTAGTGTCTTGGGCACTACGGAGAGCCATTGTCCCAATCTTCCCTCTCTTCCTCTCTCTCCTGTTGCTGCTGCTACTGTTGTTGTTGTTGTTGCTGATACAGATCGACTTACATTTGAATAGCAAAACATTGACTACATGTCATTATATTAAAAATTCAGAATTCAAAATACATTGTCATGAATGATTTGTATTGTACTTATAATATATTCTAAACACTACATAGTCTTTGTTTTACTCTTCGTTTGTCTCTTCTTTATGCATAATAGAAGACTAGCATTGTAAAAATATTTTATATTTACCGACATATTCTCAACGTATCTGTATCGTATTCGTATTGTGTCTTTATTCTGTATCTATATCTGTGCTATAAATCCTAATAATTATTCATGACAAGGCTGTACACAAGGATACCATGTGGTAGAGTATGAACACAGGTTAAGAAAAAGATGCAAAGATACCTTACTTCCCAACTTCAAATAACACCTTTCCAGCTTTCCTTTACCCCCTCTTCAACTTCTTCTGTTCCCTAATTGGAACAACTCCTCCAAAGTATGCATATCCTTTCTCCTTTTCCCTTTTTGGACGGCTAATCCAATCATCCAAACACCTTTCCAACTGGATTCCTCCACCATTTTCATCTTCTCTCTCCTCTATAAATCCCCCTCTCTCTCCTCATCCTCTGCACTACAATATCAAGTTGGTTTCTTCTCCCCACAATAAAGAAACCAACCTCTGATATATCAGAGAGTGAAAATGATGGCAACCCAAAACTCTTCCCAGAGGGGATTAGCCATGGTGCTGGCTTTGGTTTCTGCTGTTGTGCTTTCGCCATTGTATCTGAATCGAAAACCCAAGTATTCCCATTTGGAGACCAGATGGAACTCTGGTTTTGTTCTGCCTATGGTTCTTGCTGGCCTCATAATTGCCATCAAAACAACTTCTTCCTCGTCTTCTTCATCTTCTTCGGGTAGATCTTCGGATCATAGAGCTACGGTGTTTCCAGCTTCGGACCCTTCTTTGGTGTTGAGAATTGGGAGTTCGTCGTGGGGACTTGCCGGGGTTTTGGTCATGCTGATGCTTGTGCTCCAATGGCAAGCTTCAGTTCAACACTTCTTCTGGAGATAGAAACCAACTCTCTCTATTATCTCTACTTTTATGCCTTTCCATGTGGGTGAGTATATGTATTGGAGTAAGTCGACCTGTACAACTTTCGTGCACAGATTTAGGTCCAAACATGTTTAGAAGTGTCCGATACACGTGAAGCTCTATGACAAATCTATGCACGATAGTCTGTATACGCAAACTTTTCATTCGCATTAGGTCCAGTTTGTAGTAGTTGGAAGTATTATCCTTGAGACTGAAAGAAATAGACTTTGTGTATTGCATGGCTTGAGATTATTCAGTGCCCTGGGCAATGTTCCAACCCCTCTCTCCTCCATAAAAATGTCTGGTGGGAAGATGAGTAAATTTCCACTAAAGCTCAAATAACCTGAAAATTCTGATCGATTTCAACTTCTCCCCTGAAAATTCTGATCGATTTCAACTTCTCTCGTCAAGACAAATAAGACACGGAAAAACTTACCACAAAGGCAAACAAGAATTTACTGTCGTTGGAAATTATTCACTATGAAAAAATTACTCCAAACACGATTTCAAAGCGGGTTTTATAAAATAAATTCCATACTCAAACTCGAGCAATAAGATTCAACCAGTTATAACAAAGTACATAGTATCTGCAAGCTCTTGTGCTAAAATAATATGGATGAAACAGATTTTTGGAAGCGTTCCAACCCTCTGCGACAACACAAGCGCCATAAGCATTTCAAAGAATCCGGTATTACATTGAAGAACGAAACACATTAACATTCAATACCATTTTGGAAGTGTCGCTATCCTCTGCAACAACACAAGCACCATAAGCATTTCAAAGAATCCAGTATTACATTCAAGAACGAAACACAATAACATTAAATACCATTTTCTTCGAGAACAAGTAACTAGATATATAATTAAACTTGAATATATTCGCACAGACAAACAATCAACAGATATATTCACTAAGCAGTGAAAGAAGAACAATTTAAGAAGCTGCTTAAGATTGAGACTTTTGCTATGCAGAATCCAATTAGTCATTGTTAGTCAAACCAGAACCATAAAGCTGTTATGTACAAACAGTACAATACATATATTTACAGGAACAACAGGTCATCAGATGGTCATGATATGATACTAAAGGAAGGAAAACCAAGCATTCATCTTCTTCTCTGGCCAACCATGTTACTACCGGCAGACTGTCGGGAGCCTAACACCATAAGGCCTCTTATCATACATGCGCTGGATCTCTTCCCGATACTCAGTCAATGACTTATCAGGTATAGCTGGAGTGAGCTCCACCACATCCCCCATTTTTAGTTTGCAGGTGGGATCAGTCACCAGCTCACGATTCAACCTCGGCCTTAATTCTTCCTTCACTGGAAATCTATATGGACTCCATCTAAAGTTGCGTTGACTAGCTCTTTCCATCAGATCCAGAACGGTTGAGTTTGCAGGGAATTCCTGCACTGACATCTGCAACACCAGAAACAAGCTTTTAAGGTTTCAACCAAGAGCCAATTACTCAGAATGTTCTGAAAGCCCGGACACATTAAGGTTTCAAATAACATCCTTACAGATGAACCACATCTTATTATTTAAGAGGCTTCATAACACTCGAGTGGACCCAGGAACTTATCAATGAAGCAACTGTTCTAGGAGTGGCTCAAGCTCAACAGGACCACCAACATTTTTGGCGTATTTTTATCTTTTCTGAATTTTCTAAAATTTGATCCATATGTTTTTACTTTCCATTGAAACCAATATAAAAAGTAAAAAACTTGAACCAAAGCCTTGAAAAAGTTCAGAAAATATGAAGATAAGCAGTTTCGGAAAAGTTGGTCGAAACTGGGCACTACCACTTTGATGATCGAATGGAACCGTAAGATATACTGAACAAAAATCAACATGGACTAGATGATAAATCAGAAAACGTACTTTCCCAGACAACCAGAACTCAATGGATTGAAGAAAAAAATATCTCAAAACAAACCTTGTCATTCTCCATCATGACGACAAAGACAGGTCCATCAGTGCCACAATTAGGTGTATAGGAATATGGGCAATCTTCGGAATGTGAAGGGAATGTGCAGGGTGGTTTGATGGAGTCCACACAGCCAATCATTGATCGGTCCTTGTTCATAGTTTCACACTGCCAGCTGACAACCCAGCGGGCCCACTCTACCATTTGAAGCACGAAGGAAGAGTGTTCACAATCACCTTCTTTGTATCTCCAATGAGCAGCAAATCCAAACTCTGCTTGTAAATGCATCGCTCGAGTTCGAATCTGAACTTCAAGAGGAACCATTCCCTCACCCATCACTACAGTGTGCAGAGATTGATACCTACAAATTGAGTTGAAAATTAGAAGAACAATTATCAAGCACACCTACACACCACCTGTGAGATATAAGTGAACATACCCATTAAGCTTTGGATGATGTATGTAGTCCTTGAACTTTCCAGGTACTTCAGACCACAACTGATGGACAACTGTCAATGCCTCAAAACAGTCTTCCTCCTTTTCAACAATCAATCGCAGCCCGTGAATATCATGGATTTCATCCATGGTCAACTTCTTTCTGCAAGAGATTACAATCTGTTACCTACCTAAGGAACTGAACTTATTTAGACAGTGACATTACATAACCATTGAAAATATCCACAATATCGCAAATCATGGCTAAGATACAGTGGAGGGGATAGTTCCGCTTTACTTAAATAAAGCAGCCATGATTAACTAAAATTTTTGACATTCATGTACATTCACACGAAAGCCATTAATATGATCAGTAGCACATTGAAGCAACCAATTGAGATCACAGTCAAACTGAAGTATTTGGGCAGTCGAACAACTAACTAAAAGCAACCACCATTTTAACAAGTCAATATGGTTAAATCCATCGAAGATTTGACAAAGGCATGAAATAGAGAAATAGATAAGAAAATCGCAGCAAAAAGAAGTGTTCAGGGGAGCATTTCCCACTGTTATATGTGCTTCAGTAACCTTCTCTGAAGAATTAGAACATGGACTCAAGCATGTGCATTTGCACAGTGTTAGTATAATTCTCAGTGTGAGCGTGTGTGTGTGTAGAGAGAGAGAGAGAGAGACAGTACTTTAACATTTTGGTGTAGATGCTATACAAGCTTTTGTGCCTCTTAGATACGCCATGGTAAGAAATGGCTGCATCACCAAGAGCTCGCTCTAATTTTTCTGCTGACGAATTAATCAATGCCTCATCAAAGGAGTTCAAAAGTTTGGAGGAGATTTCTTTGTGCTCCTCTGGATAGAGATATTTGAAACACAAGTTTTCAAGTTGCTCTTTCCAACTAGAGATCCCTAAGCGATTGGCCAAAGGAGCAAAGATTTCCAAGGTTTCCTTAGCAAATCTCTGTTGCTTGAGCATAGGTAATGCATCTAGAGTTATCATGTTGTGCAATCGATCCGCCAGTTTTATAAGGACGGCCCTGGCATCTGCCATCGCAAGGAACATGGTGTGCAGTCGATCTGCCTCAGCAGTTTTACTTGCTGTGTTGTTGTCGCGTGCAAGCTTGCTCAGTTCACTAAGCTTAGACACCTAAAAAAAGACACAAAATTAGAAGCTAGAAAAGCATGAAAAAACTTCGTCAGACCAAAACATTGACAGAAAATTCACTGCTATCAAAAGTTCATGCCTAGAAAATGTACTTGAAATCCTTTTATCTTCAACAGAAGGTTCAAATATGAACAAGGTGTGCCTCTAACTTTTTCCACGTAGGCCCATCATTGTATGAAATTCAATAACCACATAACAGAAAAAGAAAAAAACCTATTTGCTTCACTCTGGAAAGCAGGGAACAGGAGTATACTCAAACTTAAACAGATCGATAGAAGGAAATGGACTCTATGGACTAATCAAATAGAAGGAAATGGGACATCGGTGTGCATCACTTAAATTACATCTATAACACAATCTGCTTTAATGGTTGAATGTAGCACAATCACATTGGCTGATAATTTGCAGTTTCATTCACCGTAAATAATATAGTACGAATTTCAAATCTACAACAAACAAGAAAATTTTCAAATACTAAATAAGAGATCACAAATCAAAATGATGCTTCATACCCCTTTAACCATATCAGCAACCCCGGCTCCAAATTTCTGGAAAATGTAATCATAGCTCGTGGAAGAATCGTCGAGGGTATCATGTAAGAGCCCTGCAGCAACTACTGACGAGTTAGCACCGATCCTCGCTAGCAAAACTGCCGTCTCCACACAATGCTGTAAATAAGGATCCCCACTTGCTCTCATCTACAAAATCAAGAAAAAATTCTTAACCAAAAAATCAAAAACAGATCAAATAATTGATTGAAAAAAGAAACAAATTAGCATACCTGCCCTCTATGAGCTTTCTCAGCCTCATAGAAAGCCTTGACAACAATATCTTCACGAAAGATAGTGTTTCTCAATTGTGCACCCACAAGCAAATCCTTAGCATACGTTACCGAATTCGACTCCGTAAACCCATCCTCCATGTTAAAGGGGAATTCGTCTACCATAACAGATGATGACGATGATGAATCAACATCACTATCTACTTGTAAAATGGGCGAATTATTTGCTTGAAAAGTCGGGGAATCGTAATCCACAGATTCCACAAAAGACCCCAACGCATGCCCAACAAACCCATTAAACAATAACCCACTGATTCCCCCTCGAACCGACCCCTGAATTTTCCAATCCGCAGCCATTCTTTCGCGCGCAATTCTCAATGGTGGGCTACACGAAACGGGGCCTTGGAAAACCGATACAGGGCTCTGATCTTTTCTTAGAGACGAACAATACGGCGAATAACGAAACGAGCTGCTCGATTCGTCCCCTCTGTACCCCAAATCCTCAGCGCAGTTGGAATAGCTCGAAGAAGCCGCGTGTTTTACTGACGGCGAGGAGAATAGGCAAGTTAGGCCACCGACCATCGGTTTTTGAGACGACGGTGATGATCGGACGGTCGTATCTAAATCGTACAGTGAGTGAGAATTGATCTGGCAATGGTGTGGCGTCGAGCAGATACTGCTTCGAGGGCTAGCGTAAAGTGCTATCGTGGGCCCGGCCATAGCCTCCAAAATCAAACCTTTTTCCAAATTACCTCACAGTTTGGAGCACTGAGAGTCAAATTCCCGGAATAAGAATTCAGATTTGGGAATATGGGTTAGATTGAAAGCTGTTTGAAACCCTAGAATTCGATTAACATCCAGAAAAAATTCATGTTTTGGGGAAAACTATCGAAAAAAGGAATAACAGGGGAGGAAGTATGACCATTTGGGTGTGAGAATTTGAAATCCAATAGCGTATATACAAGTTTTATAGAGATCTGATACAAGGGTTTGATTTTAGATTGTGGGAAACAGGGGGAAAAAAGGGGTCAATAAAAGGTGCCTAATTTCTGCGAAAGAGAAATTTGCTGTCCCAACAGAAGCTTACAAACCCTCACCTAATTTTAGAAGAAAGAGAATTTTGGAGAGAGACAGAGAGAAGTTTTGTTGTTCCTTTTTCTTCCTCCTCCGTCTGCACTCTCTCTCTCTCTCTCTCTCACTCTCTCTCCTGTTTCTATGCCGGCCAGGCAATGAAATTACGGTAAGGACCTCAGTATTTACTGAAATAACTGAATGGCCACTGCGTATATTATAAAACTGATTAAACTAATCCGACTGGTTATGGTAAATGGATAAGAATGTTTTGGAGGGTATTTGGTGTGTCAAACTTGTATGGTATTAAGTTGCTGTCAATCCTCTCTAGAATTTTAAGGTGGTGCTTGTCCATTCCTGCATTTTTTGTTGTGCAGTTTTGTATTTGAGAAAGTGTA
>JABCMJ010010888.1:0-29617 GCA_014822125.1 Arbutus unedo | reverse complement strand
GTTCCTATCGATAGGAACTTCTTCTATCGATAGAGAGTTCTCCTATCGATGGAACTATTCTCTATCGATAGAGAGCTCTGGATTTCTGAACATTTAAAGGGGGCTCTATCGATAGGAATGGTTCCCTATCGATAGAGAATGCTTCTGACTTCAATTTTTAGATTTTTCTTATTCTTTTGTTCCAGCTTGTCTTTTATCATTGCCGGGTCTTCATTTGGTCTTTTATCGCCGTCATCATGGTCCCGGGATTCCTTAATGAAATTGAAGACTTTGAGTATGAAATTGACGCCCGAGGACTAGAAATGATACGAAGACAACCGTGCGTGCAATATCAACTAGAACAATATATTTGCCTGTGCATAATTGCCAAATTGAGTACATTAAGCCACGTTGCTATGCAATATAGTGTGCTCATCAGCTAGCTCCACGACCCATTTCGAAATTCTGTTGGAAAGGCTGGCCTTTTAGAATAGCGTTTTGAGAGGATGCTCGGTCAACACTGTTATTGAATGCTCTTGAAAGTATGACACCAATTTCCTTGAAGCCGAGACCATAGCTAGGGCCAGCTTCTCTAGGTGCAGGTACGTGATCTCGACGCTTGCTGACGTTGTTGGTGTAATAGATGGGGAGATGGTCCCTACCCTCCTTTAGCACAATAACTAAACTGACTGCATGTTATGAGATGGCCAGGTAGACGAACAATCCTTTGGCGGGGTAAATAGTGGTGCTGAGGAAATGTAATGTTTGAGATCCTTGAGTGCTCGATCGCACTCAGTAGTCCAATTGCATCTCCTCTAACTGCATTCTTTGAGAAGTTTGAAGAAGGATTGACATTTGTCGGATGACCAGATGATAACTCGGTTCAGTGCGGCAACCATGCTTGTTAGCTTTTGGACCCCCTTAATGGTGTAGGGAGCTTCTAAATTGTTGATTGTAGTGATCGGGTCAGGGTCGACCTCAATGCCCCTCCTAGTCAATAGGAAGCCAAAGAACTTCCCAGAGCCGACCCCGAAGGAGCATTTGTCAGCGTTGTGGTAGAGCTTATGCTTCTTCAAGATGTTGAAGACTACCTAAAGATCAGCTAGGTGGTTGGCTTCATGCCAACTCTTGATGACCATGTCATCAATGTATGCTTCCATCATATTCCCAATTTGTTCACCGAACATCTTAGTCATCATTCTTTGATATGTAGCGCTGATATTTTTGAGGTTGAAGGGCATTACTCGGTAGCAGAACAGCCATCAGGGGCTAGTGAAAGTTGTCTTCTCCCTGTCGAGCTCATGCGTGCTAATCTAGTGGTAACCTCGGTAGGCATCCATAAAGCTTAACCGGGCATGCCCGACTGTTGAATCGACCAGCTGGTCAATCCTCAACAAAAGCAAGTAGTCTTTCGAGCAGGCACCATTGAGATTAATGTAATCCACACAAACACACCATTTGCCATTCTTCTACTTGACAACCACTATGTTGGCAAGCCACGTTTGGTACCACACCTCTTGGATAGCCCCGGCCTCTAACAAGTGATTGACTTCTTCTATGACTATGTCGATGTGACTTATTGCCAAACGTCATGGCTTGTAGATGACTGCTCGATGGGAAGGGTTGGCATTGAGTTTAAGGTAGATAAAGGAGGTGTCGACCCTTGGAATGTCAAATGGCATCCAGGCAATACCTGTCTATTTCACTAAAGGAATGTCGCCATCTCTTCCCACTCGATGGGTAATAGACTAGGTTCAAACAGGAAGGTCCTATCGGTGTTTGAATCATGGGCTGGCATAGAGACCAGGTCTTCAACTGCTTTCTTTGCAGCCGTCGTGCTGACATCATTGAGAATGGGGGCATCCAGTACTTTCACCCAGTGAACCTACTCTGGGTTCACCTTGCACTTGACTTCCGCAACATAACATTTCTTGGCAGCCAGTTGATTGCCTAGCACCTTTCCTTTCCATATGTCCCCACATAACGGAGGACCCGGTGATAGGTAAAGGATACGGCCCAATTTTGTGTAGCTAGACTCGGCCAACAATGACGCTATAGGGGCTCGGCACATCGACCACCACAAATTTCACTTGACTATTTTGAAGCCGGTGTGGATAGGAAGCCTGATTTTGCCAAGTTTCCAGATAGGAGCTGAGTTAAACTCCACCAATGGGACCTCAGATGGCTTGAGGTCAGCTTCCTTTAAACGAAGCACCTTGAATAGGAAATAATACATGACCTCAGTAGAACTGCATTGGTCTATTAGGACTCAGCGAACCAAGGATTTGTCGAGGGTGAGGAATGCCACCAGGGCATTGTTGTATGGCATCTAGAGGTGCTCCAGATCTTGGTCGGAGAACAAGATACCACCCTTATCCAAGGCATTTGGATGCGGGCGTTTAGCCCCCAAGCTTACTAACATGACCTCCTCGACTGAGGCTGCTTGCTTGATTTTGACCCGAAGGTGCTCTTTGGCTTCTGTATCCACCATGTCATGGATCATGTCAATTACCTGGACCTCGGTACTGTTCTTCTTCTCAAGTTCTGGTTGAGGTCCGATTTTGGCCTTGGCTTCATTAATGAATTCTTTGAGATGGACGTTGCACACCAGCCTCTCAAGAAAGTCCTTCCATGCTCAACACCTTGTGGTGAGCAACCCCTTCTCCCTATGGTAGGAATAGCGGTAGGGAGAATTGGTTGGTTTCTTTTGATCCCCAAGTGGCATTCTCAACCATTCAAAGTAAGACTCGCTCTGGATCTTCCTGAGGATAACGTAAGTTGACACCTTGAAGACTGTCTTCACGACGACGAATTCATGGGGCTAAGGACCCCTCTTTTGGCCAGATTCTACAACATCGATACCTTGATGTTCCCATTGCTACTTCCATTTCGGTTTCCATTTTTGCTCGGCTTGCCCCTATTTACTACGGGCCTCCTCCAGTCGGCAATGGTTGTCAATTCGATTCATTAGATCCTCCATGTCGGTAGGATTGGCTGGCATCAAATCTTCGAACAGTCGACTTTAGTGATCCCAACCCAGCTTGAATGAAGTGACAACAATTTTTGAGTCAAATCTCTAGATCTCATTGAAGATTTCTCAGTATCGGGCAGCATACTGGCAAAGAGATTTGTTTACTGACTTCCTGAGAGCCAAAAGGGAGTCCACATCTTTCTTTTGTCTTTTGCTCATCAATTTTCCAGCGAATGGGGAGGACACGAGCTAATCATGTATGATGTCGCAGTGGGACCTTATCTATGGAACCTCTTGCTCAACCAGGTCCCAATGTTTTCAATGGGTTGATGCTTAAGATCTTCACCTCTATGATACTGAACAGAGTGTTCCCGATGGTAGCAATGCCGAGAGGAACGATTCACGTGTCCTTCGTTCCTTCTGCCTAGATGAGTTGCATGAGTAAGGGTGATGGTTGAAGCCGTGGTTAGTGGAGAGAAGGAATAGGTGCTACTAATAGATTGGGCTCCCAATTGCTTGTGGACTGAAACTCGCTGGGTTGGGGGCTCATTGCCAGAATGAAGCTTGGGAGGAGAAGAGCAGACTTACTCTTGGACCTCTATCCTCTCACGATGTCTAGCCCTGCCATTGTCACCCAAACGCTCCAATGTCGAGCACTTTCGATGGTCCATTTTCTAAGGCAAGCGCGTTTGATTACACCTATAGTGCTTGGCTTGGGATGCTTCTCCATTCTGAAGGGGCTTGATTGCCACCTTTAGTTGTGCTACCTCCTCCCTGAATAGTGGTCCTTTTTAGCCAATCGAGTTTCGAAGCGTTCAACACACGTCTGGTCATAGAGCTTGGCAGGGTCTTCCGCAGGTGGACCCAGAGGAGGAGGTGGCCCCATAGGAGGAGGTGGTAGAGCTGTCAAGTTGGTGGTCTCGACACCCACAGCTACCTTCCCAGATCAACTGGGGTTAGGATGGTCATTCTTTGGATTTCAGATTTTTATCATGGAGGGGAATTTAAAAGCGTTTGGAAAGGTTTGGAAAAAAGGCTGAGATGAGAAGTCGAGTCGACTTTCCCACTGTGGTCGAGAAAATGTGGAGTCTGAAATCCACAAGTTAGACTTCCCGAGTGAACCTTGTGAACCTTTCGATGAATCTGCAAAACACCCAACACTAAGTTAGTGCCAACCGGGGTTGGATCTTCGGCAAGCACTTTGACAATCAAGTTAGCCTTTAGTAGGGAGCAAAAGCAACTTGAAAGTATGAGAGTCAGTGTGAGCGTACCTGAGTTTAAAGTGCCCTTGGAGCATTTATAGAGTGAGAATCTAGCAAACCGCTTGAGTCTTCGGCCAAGAATATCGCGTTGTGGCCTGGGGATCACAACACTATCACCATGTGTCCCACATCCGTGCAGAATGGATGGGCATATTCGCATGCCGAGTAAATGCATTCCCTACGTCTATTCGTGTTACTGTCTGAAACGTGGAGAGTACATCTCCACTTAGCCGTGCCAAGTGCAGGACCTTGGTAAGATAGCTAAAGATCATGACTCGGAGAAATCCATTCTGCTTGCGATTGTCGCACCTGAAATTTTTTTGGGCCCCCTCACAAATAATGAATTGTCAAACCGGGCTGAATAATTTCTTGACTGTAATGCAACGAAAATGAAAATTGATTTAACGGCTGGGACTTATTTAAGACTCAGAGTTGCCACTTGACATGAAATTTGGGTGTATCAAGTCACTCTCTAAAACCATTTCCGACAAAGATGCTTTTAGAAAAACAATTTAATTTTGACTCAGACATATGATTCTGTTTATAAAATGACTCCTTTAAAAGAAATATAGTCTTGAAAACAAAGATGTGTTCGGAGATTTATTGTTACGAGTCGGGAAGGTGTTGGCACCCAACATCACCTTTTCGGTAATTAATTTTCTTATTTAATTTCATTTTATTATCCTTGGCCAAAGTTATAAACATCTAGTGATTGAGTGTATAACTGGATAAAAAGTGAAATAAGGTGTGAAGGCAGGGCCTCGGCTTACGTAATTCAGCTCTGAGTGACAAATATATTGAACCGAGTATATGTTAAACTTTGACCGAAACACGGTATGCAAACTGACATCTGCACATCATGTTTCTATTCCCGAGGTGCCAGGTACCTGAAATCCCTGACGTAGGAGTTGCCCGATTCTGTTTTATTAATGAATTACCATATTAACCTTTCTTGAAATTGCAATATGCCGTCTCGGCCTAAACCAAATCAGCTATTATTGCATTTTTATTTCTTTTCCACTGACTACCTATGTAACCAACATTTCGAGAATTTCGACGGCTATTCATATTTTTTAATTTTTGGGCTACTCAACCACAAACTGTCCAAATTACAGAAATATTTGAATTCGTATTTTATTCGCAATTCTTCATCCTGGCAGTTACTCAATCACTGATGGTCCAAATTATAGAATATGTTTAAATTTATTTTTATTCACAATCCTTCATCTCGACAGCTACACAATCACTGACGATCTAAATTACAGAATATAATAAATATCACTTCAATCACAATAATCTGTCATGAAAAGATAACGTGTATCGCCCGTTAAATTTTCATTCCAAAACACTGGCTAATATAACACCCGTGGGTTTACGGAATTCTGAGATTATCGGAATTTTTAGCTAGGTGATATGGACATCGTGAACTAACGACACTATCCATATTATTTAGCTATAAAGTAATGGATTTTTGCCTTTATTGATTTTACATAAAATTAAGAAACGCTGATAGGTGCCACCGCAATCGGGCGATATGTCGGGAATGTAAATATTAGCTTTGGAAAAATTCGTATAGCGAGGATCCTAGAATCCTCGTTATAAAAATCTCACTTAACTTAAAATCATGAAAAGTACATTAGCATAGGCTAACACCGACTATCGTACTTTTAACTTTGAAAAGACGACATCTTGACATTCTAGAAGTGCATATTAGAAATCTCTAGAAATTGACTAGAGGTTCTAGAAAGTCAGACTAGCGATGTGGATGCCGACTTTTCCTAGCGCAATTCACATTAAAAATAAAAAAAAGAAAATATTGAAAAAGCCACGTTCTGACATTCTAGAAATGTGGATTAGAAATCTCTATAAATAGACTAGAAATTTCTAGAATTGCGGACTAGAGATTCGAGTGTCAATCTTTTTGGTATAATATTTACATTGAAAATAAAAAAAGAGCAGCAATTAAATAAGAAAAGCATAAATTGAAATGAAGCAACTGTTGAAAGCTTTTATTGATATTCGAATCAGTTGGTTACATAGAAATAAGAAAGATAGGCAAATGGCTAAACAAAACAATAACCTGACATAACACTAGGTTTGAAACCTTGTTATCGCGAGCTATGCTAGTGTAATAACGTGTTCGGATCTTTCTAAACATGAAAATAAATTGAGCAGAACTGCCTCTTATTTTTGGCCAAAATCCTAACTAAAAATCCTAACTCTAATTCATTCCCGATACCAAACGTTTCACGACTATGAAGTCAGAAGCGCGGGAATTGCAGAAATCTTTCTTCGGAGAGGATTGAAGATCAGAGTTTGTTTTTCTCGAAGGTCGAAGCCTTTGGAAAAACAATGCACTTTGGTTTCGTAAAGAGCAAGAGGGAGATGGGAAACTTTAAGGCTTAGGAAAAAATCCCTTCTACAAAAATCAGACCCCTAAAAAATTACCCCCAAAATCAAGTGCAATGCACTTGTATTTATAGAAAAACAAGAAACAAAGAGAGAGAGAGAGAGAGAGAGAGAGAGAGAGAGAGAGAGCACGTGGCAGAGAGAGAAGAGAGAGAGAAATGGGCATCACCCCCACTAATTGGGGAACGCCACATGGCAGAAAGAGGGGGGCGAAGAGAGTCTGCTGAAGGAGAGCGAGAGAGATTCACGTGCGTCATCTGCCCAATCGGGCCGACCACTCGACAGAGAGAGGAGAGACGCGTCATACACCCAATCACAGCACGACATATCACTGCACGTGCCCACACGCGCCCGCACACGTATCTACCAAGGCTGCACGTGCCTCACGAGCCGCACGCAGTTGACACGCCTTACGTGGCTAGTGCGTGGTCCCATGCACGCGTGGCTGTTGACGTCATGCTGACATGGTTCTTTTTTATAATTATGGTTATGCCTCTATGCTTTAATTTCTTATGACGCACCATTTTTGGATCTTCGGATGTCCAAATGAATTTGGATTTGATCACAAATATTGCCAATAGACTCGTATTCTCGAGACGATCAATTTGACTATAATCTTCAATTTATGGACATGTCGGCTTGCAAACCTAACTTCCGAGTGATCACTAGTACATCATTACAATTCTTTAAAATGTTGCTTGCTAGACTACCAAACTCAGATTTGACCATGGACACAGCTGATGGACTTGTATCGACATGATGATCAATAACATATGTCTCTCGATATCCGGGCATGTCGTCTCATAAATTGTGCGCCGAGCCCCTGTTCTAAGCAATTAAAATTGCCCGAAACTCAAATGGACTCGGATTAGATCCTGGGTATAGCCATTGAACTCGTATCATCATAACGATCCATAATATGAATCTCTTGAAGTTTGAAGTCATCATCTTGGAAACCACGCTCCCGAGACCCCGTTCTAAACAATCAAAAATTATTGGCATCATTCGATTTTGTCTCAGTCACTGTCAATAGACTTGTAACGCCACACTAGTCACTAGTATGAGGTTCTCATAATTTGGTGAAGTTGTCTCGTGAAGGGTGCCCCCGAACCTTGGTTCGTGCAAGGGAAAAATGGTTTTTTCAGAGATTGACTTGCCGAGCTTCTTTAGGTTTGTTCTTTGAGCATTCAATTGACCTCCAAGACATTCCATTGGTTTTATATTAGGATTCTTCATCAAAATCAGGGTGGTGACATCATCCCGGCTCAATTCAGAGGCTTTCTCAGTTCTCGTTCGATTAGAAGGGCAAAATCATCTTTTCACATTCAAACCCGCTTTGAGCCTACTAACACAATGTAATTGAATTTTGGATCACATTAATATCCTTTCATACATTATTTTGGCATCTTGGGTTAATCATCTTGACATTTGAAGCCTGTTTTTGATGAACTGCCCTTCTAGGGGTAAAATGGTCATTCTATGCATATGCTTTTTTTGAGCCCATTCTGATGGCATGTTTCATTATAGTTTCAGTGGTGGGGCAAAATCTGGTATCAACAGTTGTTCCTCTTTCTCGGCTCTTGGCGAAGTGAAGGGTAGACAAAGAATATAAGATGTAGAATTTTGTCTCACCACGATTGAAAATCAAATTGTGTTGCTCTATTCTGAAACTGCCTTTGACAACTGCTCTACTCTGAATATCTAACTTGTCCTAAAACTAGGGAAGTCGAAGAATGATGTGCTTGTCTTCTCTCCTTCATGCCTTGTTTTGAGTTCTTTGAGATGATGAATTCCATTGGCATCCCCTTTGCGCCATTCGAGGAAACTCTACCCTAAAAATAATAGCTCGAGTTATTTGTTGAAAACTTTGAAATTAGTAGAACAAAATTTCTTCCAAAAATTTGTTTTCTAAAGAACACCTGTAAATCAAGAACTTTTGACTAGAAAATTTTTGAAAATTTGATTCCAAGGTTTTATGACATGTGAATCGTGAAATTCAATTTGCAAAGGGTGATAGGACCAAAAAAATCCTTGGGAATCTGATTCCAAGATTTCTACAAATGAGATTTTTAAAAATTTGATTTCAAAACCTAAGTAACATGAAAAATGCTGAAAATGTAAGGGTTCCCTGGAATATTCAAGTCCATGGAAGATACTGAAAATGCGAGTCTACAGAAAATGCTGAAAATGTAAAGGTTCCCTAAGACATGTGAATCCATGGGAGATACTGAAAATGTAAAAAGCTTCCTAAAACATATGAGTTGTAGGGAAAATGCTAGAAATATAAGGGTTCCCTAGAACATTTGAGTCCATGGGAGGTGCTGAAAATTTAAAGACTTCCTAGAACATACGAGTCGCAGGAAAAATGCTGAAAATGTAAAAGTCTCCTAGAACATCCTTGTCCATGGGAGATACAGAAAATGTAAAGGGTTTCTTGAAACATTCTAGTCTAAGAGAGATACTGTTCCCTTGAACATTCTAGTCCATGGGAAATGCTGAAAATATAGAAGACTTCATAGAACATGCGAGTCCATGAAAAATGCTGAAAATGTAAAGGTCTCTTGGAACATTCTAGTCCATGGAAAATGTCAAAAATATAAAAGTTCCCTAGAACATTCTAGTCCACGGGAGATATTGAAAATGTAAAGACTCTATGGAACATGCAAGTCCATGGCAAATACTAAAAATGTAAAAGTTTCTTGGGACATGTGAGTCCATGGGAGATGCTGAAATGTAATGACTTCCTGAAACACACGAGTCCCTAGGAAATGTTTAAAATCTTTGAAAATTAGATCTCACGATTTGCGTGATAAAAACTCTTGAAAATTCAATTTCAAGGTTTGTATGAGAAAAACTTTTGAAAAT
The DNA here is from genome assembly GCA_014822125.1 of Arbutus unedo. Lineage (NCBI taxonomy): Eukaryota > Viridiplantae > Streptophyta > Magnoliopsida > Ericales > Ericaceae > Arbutus > Arbutus unedo. Next base: position 20,131 of record JABCMJ010010888.1, on the reverse strand, counting down.
TCGATTTCGTAATTTCTATGGGAATTGAATATTTGACTTCAAAGTTTAAAAGAGGTTTGAAGATTACGAGTCCGAACCAAGGAATCATGAAAATCTTTGAAGATTACGATTTCAAGATTTTTGAAAGACTCAAAGATTACGACTCTAAGTCAAAAATTTAAAAACTCATCGAAGATATGACTCTAAGATTTTTGAAATGCTCAAAAATTACGACTATAAACTGGAAATTTTTGAAAATCCTTAAAGATTACGACTTCAATGTTTTTAGTTGAGACTTAGAGATTATGACTCTAAGCCAAGAATTAAAAAGTACTTGAAGATATGGCCTTGAGGTTTTGAAAGAGACCTAGAAATTTGATTCCTAGTCGAAAAATGTGAAAATTCTTGTCAATTCAATTCCAAAATTTTGTTTCAAAACTTGAGCAAAGTCTTTGGAAATTTTTCCAACGATGTGCATAGGCTCGAAAAATGAGTCTCTGGGTTCTTGGTCCATTCTTGTCAGAAAAAGACGATCCACGGCCAACCTTGAGTTGTGTCTATATTGTTTTACAAATACTTATGACAACTTTGCCCATGTTCTGAATTGACGGACATCATGCTAGCGAACCACTGTGCTGCAAGCCTTACAAGGTTGTGTTGTAACTGCATCATTAGCTTCTCTATGTTTGGATACCCGCACAGTGTCCCAACATAAAGACTTACATGGGCCATTGAGTCACTAGCTTCTTCAGACTTGGTAAAGTACGGTATTTTGAACTTGTCCGATAGCAGTAAGCCTGGAAAGATACACAAATCTGAGAGGCTAGTGGATAGGTAGGGGCTTGCCCCTTGCATGGCTTTGATGGCTCTCCAAATATTTTGAATTTTTTAGATAAATGTGGGGTCTGCCATGCTTGTTGGGTGTGGATTCCTCGGTTGACTTCCAATGTTGTCCTGGAATTTTGGCATAGCCGATTGGACTAAATTTATAGGAGGTGGCCTTTGTGGTCCCACTGAGATATAGACAACATACTGAACAAGAACTACCCCTGTCTGGACTAAGGCAGGGGGAGGGTTTGGCATTGCTAGTGCCCTTGCCCCAATGCTAAAGGAAGACGACACTGATGCAATTTGTGATAACTAACGTTGGGTTTAATTCATTTCCCTCAGGAGAGCATTATATTCTACTCGAAAGACTGTGTCGGGTTTAATTCAAAGAGACTGACAATTTGTTTCTTCTGTCGTGGCTTTTGAACTGACAAACATTTAGTCTTTGGGTGAGACTCCTACTTTCCGCTTGTACCTTGTATTGCTGAGAAATATGTTAGTTTGTACTTCTAAAATGGATTGGTCCATAACATACAATCAAAGGATGCCAAGTGTGTATACAGAGATCCTATTGCTCATATATATCCTTCGAAGTCTAGCCAGAGGTTCGACATGTCTTTGGCATACGGTTTTTGAAAACTATGAGAATGTCCAGTTTGTATGAGAATAGTCCTACACTTTGACTGTATGTTTTGGACACTAGCTTGAAGTATGTCAAAATATTGATTGACAATTTTTGAAAAATTTCGCCATGTACATAATTAACGAGGATTCTCTCCATCTTTTATGAATGTCCCTATCAGGGTTTTGCCTTGACTCTTTTTTTCGGGATACTACATGCAACATGATGGCTTGGTTTTGCTAATGCACTTCTAGCATGATTTTCACGGTTTCCAAATCTTCAAATTTCTGGCCCGGTAGAGTACCATCTTTGGTTGGTGATTTGATTGGAATATTCTTTTCGATGAAAATCGTCTTTGGCTACAAAAAAAACATCATTGACGGTCGACATGTACTTCGAACTTCCTCTTAATCCCATAGGTAAAAATAAAAGGTATAATGGAGATTGAAAAGAGAGTTGGGTATGTTATGCCGAATGTAATATATGCATATGCTAAAAATGTATTTTTTTTTACTTTGTAAATATTTGGAGAGAATCCCTTTAGAGCAATACAATGACCTGTAAAACAAATACTAGTAACAAAATAAAATCCATGTCCGTTCTCTATTTTTTGGACAAAAGCACACCTGAAAGACAATCACAAAAATGATGTTAGTGACAGGCCAATGATAATTCAAATGGAAATTAATTTGGAAAAATTTAGAAAACCGAAATCCACTGATAAGGAAAAACAAAATGTTCGCAGATGGCACCACTCCTTAGTTTGCGTTACATTGTAAGTTTATTCAATGGGGCAGGTTAATGGTTTCTGCTAAAAAGAGTTACGATTCGCAAATTCTTTTAGACCCTAGCAGAGTCGCCAGCCGTCACGCCCAAAAAAATTCCGGCTACCCTTGCGAATAATGAATTGTCGAACGGGGCTAACTAATTTCTTGGCTTATAATGCGACAAAAAGTAAAAATTAATTTAACAGCTGGGACTTATTTAAAACTCAGAGTCACCACTGACATGAAATTTGGGCGTGTCAAGTCACCCTCTAAAGCTATTTCCGAAGAAAATGCCTTTAGAAAAATAATTTAATTTTGACTCAAAAATACGATTTTTTTAAAAGAAATCTGGTCTTGAAAACAGAGATGGATATAGAGATTTACTATTATGAGTTGGGAATGTGTTAGTTGCCTAACATCGCTTTTTCGGTACTTAATTTTTTCAATTAGTTTCATTTTATTATCCTTGGCCAACGTGATAAGCATCTAGTGATTGCGTGTACAGCTGGATAAAAAGTGAAATATTGTGCGAAGGCAGGGCCTCAGCTTACGTAATTCAGCTCTCAGTGACATGACAAAAATATTGAACCTAGCATATATTAAATTTTGACCAAAACACGGTATGCAAACTGGCATCTATATGTCATGTTTCTATTCAAGAGGTGCTAGGTACCTTAAATCCCTAGCGTAGGAACTTTCAAGTTTAACAATAGCCCAATTCTATTTTATTAATGAATTACTACATTAACCTTTCTTGAAATTGCAATATGCCATCTTGGCCTAAACCAATTCAACTATTACTGCATTTTTATTTCTTTCCAACTGATTACCTGTGTCCCCAGCGTTCCAAGAATTTCAAAGTTAATTTGGTGTAAAGTGTCAATATCATTCCGATAATCTTTCAAGAAAGCATGACATGCAAATCTGACATAAACTGTCAATTTGCACGAAATACTTTAATTTACGATTATCAGAACCAAAAACCAGGTGACATGGATAGCACAATGGCTATTCATTTTTCTTAGTTTTGGGGTACGACACATATTCGCTTAAATTTATTTTTTATCTGCAATCCTACATCTCAGCAGCTACTCAATCACTAACAATCCAGATTACCAAAATATTTGAATTCGTATTTTATTCTCAATTCTTCATCCTGGAAACTACTCAATCACTAATGGTCTAAATTACAGAATATGTTTGAATTTATTTTTATCCACAATCCTTCATCCTGGTAGCTACACAATCACTGACGATCCACATTGCAGAATATAATAAATGTCACTTCAATCATGATAATCTGTCGCGAAAAGATAACATGCACCACCCGTTAAATTTTCATTCCAAAACATTAGCTACTATCATACCTGTGTGTTTACGGAATTATGAGATTATCGGATTTTTAGCTAGGTGATATGGACAGCGTGTCAGCGCGAACTAATGATACTATTCATATTACCTAGTTATAAAGTAACGAATTTTTGCCTTTATTGATTTTACGTAAAATAAATAGAAGGTAGCAGTAACTATTACGTGGAGATAAGAAAAGGATAAAAGTAGAAAAATATTACAAGAATCGAGAAAGAGAAAAAGTTAGAAGTTAACTCTGGCAGGTGCCGATGCAATCGAGCAATATGCCGAGAACGTAAATATTAGGTCTGATAAAATTCATATAGCGAGGATCCTAGAATCCTCTTTAAAAAATCTTGCTTAAATTAAAATCATGGAAAGTACATTGCCATGGGCAAAAAACCGACTACCACAATTTTAACTTCAAAAAGGAGACGTCCTAACACTCGAGAAGTGAAGAATAGAAGTCTCTAGAAATGAACTAGAGGTTCTGGAAAGGCGGATTAGAGATGTGGATGCCGATTTTTCCGGGCATGATATTCAATTAAAAATCAAAAAGAAGAAAATACTAAAAAAGGCGACATTCTAACATTCTAGAAATGCGAACTAGAAATCTCTAGAAATGGACTGAAAATTTCTAGAATTGCGGACTAGAAATGCGAGTGTCAATCTTTTTGGTATAATATTTACATTGAAAATAAAAAGAAAAAGAGAGCAAAAATTAAATAAGAAAAGCATAAATTGAAATGAAGTGACTGTTGCAGCCCTACATTGTATTGATATTCGAATCAGCTGATTACACGAAAATAAGAAAGACATGCAAAAGGCTAAACAAAATCATAACTTCACATAACACTGAATTTTAAACCTTGTTGTTGAGACCTATACTAGTGCAATAATGCATTCAGATCTTTCTAAACATGAAAATAAATTGAGCAGAACTGCCTCGTATTTTTGGCCAAAATCCTAACTGTAATTTATTCTCGTTACCAAACATTTCATGACTATGAAGTCGGAAGCATGGGGATTACAGAAATCTTTGCTTGGAGAGGATTGAAGGTCAGAGTTTGTTTTTCTCGAAGGTCAAAGCCTCTGTAAAAACAATGCACTTTGGTTTCGTAGAGAGCAGGAGGGAGATGAGAAACTTTAGGGCCTAAGAAAAATTCCCTTATACAAAAATCAAAGCTCCAAAAAATTACCCCCTCAATCAAGTGCAATGCACTTGTATTTATAGAAAAACAAGGGAGAGAGAGAGAGAGAGTGTGAGAGATCACGTGGGAGAGAGAGAAGAGAGAGAAACACGCGTCACCCCCACTAATGGGGGAACACCACGTGGCAGAAAGAGGGGAGGGAGAGAGAGAGAGAGAGAGATTCGTGCGCGTTAGCCACCCAATCGGGGCCGGCCACGTGGCTGAGAGAGGAGAGACGCATCATACACCCAGTCACAACGTGACACATCACTACACACGCCCACACGCACCCGCACACGCGTCTACCAAAGCCGCATGTTCCTCACGCAATTGGCATGCCACATGCAGCTAGCGTGTGGTCCCACGTGCATGTGGCTACTGACGTCATGCTGACATGGTTCTTTTTTATAATTACAGTTATGCCTCTGTGCTTTAATTGCTCATGACGCACCATTTTTCGATCTTTGGACGTCCAAACCAACTTGGACTTGATCATGAATATAGCCAATAGACTCATATCATCGAGAAGATCAATTTGACTATAATCTTCAATTTATGGACATGTCGGCTCGCAAACCTAGCTTCCGAGTGATGACTAGTACACCACTATAATTCTTTAAAATGTTGCTTCTTGGGCTACCAAACTCATATTTGACCATGGATGTAGCCAAATGGACTTGTATCAACATGCTGATCAATAATATATGCCTCTCGATGACTGGGCATGCCGTCTCATAAATCGTGCTCCTCCCCCCTGTTCTAAGCAATTAAAATGGTCCGAAACTCCAAATGGACTCGGATTGGATCCTGGGTACAACCATTGAACTTATTTCATCATAATGATTCGTAATATGAATCGCTTGGAGTTCAAAGTCATCATCTCGGAAATCACGCTTCCGAGACCCGTTTTGAACAACTGAAAAATGTCCACGTCGTCTGATTTTGTCTCAGTCACAGTCAATGGACTTGTATCACCACACTAGTCACTAGTATGAGGTTTTCATGATTTGGTGAAGTTTCCTTGTGAAGAGTGCCCCCGAGCCTTGGTTCATGTAGGGGTAAAATGGTCTTTCTAGAGACTAACTTGTCGAACTTCTTCAGGTTTGTTCTTTGAGCATTTGATTGACCTCCAAGACATTCCATTGGCTTTATATTGAGATTCTTCATCAAAATTAGGGTGGTGACTTCATCCCGGCTCAATTCAGAGGCTTTTTCAATTCTCATTTGATCAGAAGGGCGAAATCGTGTTTTCACATTCAAACCCTCTTTGAGCCTACTAACACAATCTAATTAATTATTGGATCACATGAATATCCTTCCATACACCATTGAGGTTTCTCGGGTTGCTCATGTTAACCTTTGAAGCTTGTTTCTGATGAACTATCCATCCAGGGTAAAATGTTCATTCCATGCATAAGCTTCTTTTGAGCCCATTCTGATGGCATGTTTCATTATAGGTTGAGCGATGGCACAAAATCTAGTATCAATAGTGATAATTGACCCGCTAAAGGTTTGGCCAAGCCTAATCGGTCGAGCTTTTGGCACTGGATGAGACTTGATAGGGCCACTCGAGCCCCTATTGTTGAACATTATTGATGGAATTATTAGGCCTAACCCGACTCGAGCCCAGTGTAGATGGACCAAGGGTGATCATTGGCCAAAAGCCCACTACTATGTGGATCCAGCCTACTACAGTACTTATAATTGTAGTGGGTTGAATTGACAGAATGATCCGACTGCCCAGTCATTGGCCTATTGAACCAAAATGGAACATAGTCTGGACTGACAATATATTCAAGGCCAGTCCGAAATGGACAGTGGACCAAGTCAGGAGTATTGATCGTCACCATACCTAGCGCTAGCTTATTGTCTAGACAAGTAAACATGTTCTTTCGAGATATAGAAGGAAAGTGCAAGGACATGGTAAGGTCCTTGTTATGGAAACCCTTGCACTTATGGAAATAATCAGATTTGGTAATGAGTTGTTGGGAAAGGATTTGGAATAGAAATCTCGATAAATATCGGAAAGGAATCTCAAGTTGTTTAGTTTTCAATTAAAAAATGTATGAGATGGATTATTAAACATGAGATTGTTAAACCTAAGCAAGTATGCAATCAATTACAAGTACAATCAAATTTGTCCTTTCATCTCATGTGTTCTAACTTAAGCATCGGAATGTCTTCCAGCTACCAATGGTTGGGTGGCATTAACTTGATGTTTTATGCACAGGATAAAGAAGCTATTCGAATCTTAAAAGAATCGAATCAAACTAGTAGATTTTCACAATCTCACAATTGGCGGGGATGGAGTCTCATTGTTTTTTATCTACACAATGATGCGATCACCGTTGATGAAGGAAGTTAGAATGATCAGACTCAACGAGAAGGATCCTATTAGTCCTTTAGCACCAAAGAAAAAATACGCACTTATCAAGGAAATCATGTTTGAGGACCCACATTCACCAAGGGATGTCCCGAGACTGACTGCTTAAGAGTACAACCATTAGTTGGAACAAGACCTGGAGAAGAGGGATCAGGCCTTTAACAGTTTGCATTTGGAGGTGATTTAGCTCTAAACAAAAGACCCAGAGTACCAAGCTCCGACAACCAGCCGGATCTGAGAGAGGGGGTGTACCAGGACCCAGAATGCATCCCTGAAATGAAACCAGGAACAAGCAGAGTGTGTACCAGTGCGCTACCAAATGGAAGCACACGTCAACATTGACAACGACTATGATGGTGGGAACAAAGCGCATCATACAATTAGGTTGAGCGGACTAAGAGAGTTGACAACCGAGGTCAGCTTGTGGTGCTTGGCTCACTAGTCCACATTTGAAGTTGTCCATGATCGACTCTTCCCTAATCGCAAATGAGATCGAGCCAGCTAATCCCCCACCCTACTTTGCCTATCTAAAGTTCAACAAGTATGAGCGAAAACTTGACTCATACACGTACTTGGTCCATTATAACAAATGGTGTCACTCTATTCCACCAATGATGCCCTTATGTGCAAACTATTCCCCTCTAGTCTTAGGGAGCTCAATCTCTTGTGGTTTGACAAACTTATAGAAGGGTCAATTTATTGTTGGAAGGATCTTTTCATGGCTTTTTTGGCCCAGTTGATCACTAGCACAAAGTTAAAGAAGGAAATGGATGCGCTACTCTTCCTAAGGAAGGCCAAATATGAGTCGCTTAAATTGTATTTTTCTTGGTACCTAGAGCTATACAATGACATTGAAGAATGCTATCTAAAGATAGCGTTAACATAATTTAAACTCGGCCTTTATCCCAAGAGTTGAATCATTGAGGGCCTATTGTTAGTCCTTTTGGTTGACATGGACGAGCTCATGAGTCGAATTGAGCTACATGATTGGCTAGAGGAGGCTAAATAGGAAAGGAAGCAAGCCGAATAGAACATCCCAACCAAGAATGGGGGAAATGGTGAATTCCAAAGGGAGTTCAGTGTGGTTCGGTCAGGAAAAAAGCGGGATCCACAACCCTATGAATTTGTGGTCGAAAATATAGTGTTCTAGATACCCATGTATCAGCTCATTCATAAAATAGAACATGAGCTATATTTTAGATGGCAGAACAAACTGATGAGAGAGCCAAAGTTGAAGAACTAGAGGTTGCATTGTTCGTATCATAAGGACCGAGGGCATCTTACTATGAATTGCCGATAGTTCAAAGCCAACTTGGAGGAGCTAGTCGTTGCAGGGCACTTAAAAAAGTATATTGAAGAACAAAAGACGAAAGCTAAGGTACTATAGAAACACAATGAATGGTGAAGAAATAGAAGAAATTTGTAAAATACATATTATCTATGGTATGGTGGATTAGGTAGTTAAGGAAAGGCTTAAGGCCGAGTTGCAGGGGGTAGCTACTGGGAAAGATGTTATGTGAATTGAGCCATTCGCAAAGAAGAGTCAGATCAGACTAAGGTAATCACATTCACAAGTAAAGACCTTGAGCTGATTTGACACCCACACAATGATGGTTTAGTGATAACGATAAGGATGGCCATTGTAATGTCAAAATAGTGCTTGTTGACCTTGGCAATTTTACTAAAGTCATGTACTATAGATTATTGAAAGGATGGGTTACCTAGAGGCAAAGCTCCAACTGGCCAAAGTCTCGTTAGTCGGCTTTAATGGGGTTCCAGTGTGGCTGGTCGGCAAGTTTATCATCTCGGTCATTATTGACTTAGTAACCTTACTAATTGAATTTGTTGTGGTAGATGTGCCCTCATCGCGTAATGCTATGTTGTAACAGATTGGGTACATATGTTGAGGGAACGGCTTTAACTTATCATCAAGTTTTGAGGTTCATGGGTCTAAGTGGAGAAGAGAGCATTTATGGAGATTAAGTGGCAAGAAAATAGTGCTATATAGTTGCCATCATGAGCAAAACAATTTCGGAACGCGTTCGCTAGGTTCAGGTGCCAAACACTCCAGTAATAGAGGAGTCGACTTCTCGATTGTCGGGAAGGGAGTGAATGATCTGATTATAATACCTTTGGATGAGGAAAGTAAGGAGAAATTCTTTCACATCAGTTCATCTCTCGTCGAGGGAGGAAGATAGAAAGTAGAGAACTATCTAAAAAAGAACATCACGCTATTTGCTTAGATCCCATATGAAATGTCGGTCATTGATTCGGAGTTTTATTTTTCATCATCTCAACGCGATCCAATGCAAAAACCAATAATCCAGAAGGCATGTCGATCAGTAGTCATGCATACTGAGGCAATTAATGAAGAGATGGACCAATTATTGGAAGTAGAGGCAATAAGAGAACTATAATGTTCATCTTAGTGGGTCAATAATACTGTAGTCGTCCAAAAGAAGAACAGAAAATAGAGTGTGTGTGGACTACACAAACCTAAATGATGCCTGCCCGAAAGACAACTTCCCATTATCCAGGATAGAATAGTTAGTCGATGCAACAATCGTACATGCGTGAATGAGCTTCATGGAAGCCTACAGAGGCTATCATGAGATCATCATGTTCGGTTCGAATCAAGATAAGATGGCAATCATAAAACCGAGAGGGCTTTATTTTTACAGGATGATACCCTTTGGCTTTAACAATGCTGGAGCAACATAGCAGATGAGGATCACGAAGATGTTCGAGCACCAACTCGATAATATAGTTGAAGCCTATATCAACGATATGGTGGCGAAAAAGCTCAATGGGTAAGAATTACTTTGTAGATTTACAAGAATTGTTTGTATATTAAAAAAGTACAAGTTGAATGCTTTGAAGTGTGCATTCAGAGGTCGGTCCGGAAAATCCCTCAACCTACTCATTAGTCGGCTAAGTGTCGCCCATTTTTTAAAATTTTGAGGAAAAATAGTAAGAGGCTTTTTTTTGGAACAAAGAGTGTGACCAAGCATTAGATAAGCTGAAATAATATCTCACTTCAACACCACTCGTCACCAAGCCAGAGGAAGGAGAGACTTTGTATATGTGTTTGGTTCTGTCAAAACATGCAATCATCTCAGTTCTAGTTTGGAAAATCAAGATAGAGTATAGATTGGTTTATGTCACGCCTTCATTTTTCGACATATTATCATCACAATTTGTCATAAATAAAACCTCACAAAACTCAAACAATAACCCATAAGACCCAAATCATTTCCATACATGAAGCAACATCCAAAGTTGAGTTTAGAAGTGTTACATCAAAATGGGCTCTTCCCAACCCTTTACACATACCAAAATGGATTTCTCAAGTTAAAATGTTAACACTACTTTCAAACATCATAAATAAACTGAAAGTAAGTTACATTACATCTTTTTTTCAAAAGTTAATAAAAGATGTTGGGTAACTCGAACTATGGGCCTTCAAAATCATGCATCACCATACATATGTTATGCACTCCATGCTGGGTCTCTGGGACGGTACCTAAAAAATGATAGGATGAGCTTACAAAGCCCAATAAGAATGTACATTGCAACAATATATGAATAGAAGATGACATGACTTATGAAGTGAACAATTTATAATGATGCTAACAACTTATGAAGCTAACCCGACACAATCAAGTATATCCACGTTCACACGTCCATCTCATCACATTGCAGTTCATTCAATTCATTTCATTAAAAGTTCCCTCGTATCGTACTTTTTGTTCAATTTTAATCTTTAACACCAGCACCACACCCGAAGGTGGCCAAACAAAATTATCCTCTTACTAGCACCATCCCTCGGAAAGCTAGACAATTTTCATAACTAGCACCACTCCCCGAATGAGGCTAGCATCAATTCATTTATCACTAGCACAACTCCTAAAAGTGGCTAGACCACCGTTTATTTATCACTAACACATCTCCCCATGGAGGCTAGACCATTTTTATCTCGATATCACTAGCACATCTCCATGAGGAGGCTAGACCGCAATGCATAAAAGATCGTATCTTCACAATTTGTATATTTCACAAGTTATAACATCATAGCTTTCCAACTAACTCCATTGTTCATGAGGTCCACATATAACTAAAAGACCAACCCTCATGCATCGTATGTCAAGCCAAAGTCAAACTCATTAAGATCATATTCTATTATGATTTTACTAAACATGTGCGGAAAACCCATCCTTAGGGTAGAATGACAAACTATCAAAGAGGGAGACAAAGAAATGCCTATTGAAGAATCGCGTAGTTGAACAAATCCAAAGGAAAAATTCATAACATGATGAATAGTGATCAAAGTCCTAGATAGCACGCAAAAGTTTGGAATATGGGTCAAAACAAGCCACAAACTCATAGATCGAGAAGAAAACATCCCTATCTCAAGGTTTTAGTTTCAAAGTTTGAGCTCCAAGAGCTTGAGCTTCAAAGGTGGTTAGAAACTTCCAAGAGACCCCTCCAAGTGAAATGTGCCTCCAAACTCAAAATATGAACTAATCTTGAGGTATATGTGGTAGATCTTGAAGGAATTAGAAAGATTTGTAGAGGAATTAAGGGTTTGGAGTGGGGGTTTGGTGGAGAAGAAGACTCCTAAAGAAAGAGAGAGAAAAAGCCCTATGTTGGAAAAGTTAGATCTGTTTCCAGAAAATCTAATCTGGCCCTCCATAAGAGGAATTTCGTCCTCAAAATTAAATGAAACGTGTCGACACGGATACCTCTCAACTATATCAACAAGCAAGAGATGGATACATCATCACAAAATCAATCCAAGATACCACATAAGAAAGTCCTCGAATCAAATTCTCATATTCATATACGCACATTTCAACATTTTCGACAAGCATAATATCATTCGATATGCAAAAATTCATGGAATCAACAACATGTAGAAACAAAGTCTATGCATAATCAAGGTCCATCATGCCCCAAGACTTATCAAGTTTGAGGTAAACACTTACAACAATCAAATTGTAAACAAGTGCGGATATTTTTTTCGGACCTCATCCTCACATTCGTAAGTCGATTCCTCCTTACCTTGCTTGCTCCACAGAACCCGAACCAACAGTATCGTCTTGTCTCTCAACACTTGCTCACAGGAATCTAAGATACGTATCGACTCCTCTCCATATGACGCATTGGCCTCAAGCGTGAGTTTGGACCATTCTAACACATGCGTAGGATCCGGTTCATACTTTCTCAACATAGATATGTGAAACGCGTCATGTATGCCTGATAACTTCGGCGGTAAGGCTAAATGGTAAACAACCTCTCCAATTCTCTCAATGATATCAAATAACCCAATATACCTTGGAAAAAGCTTCCCCTTCCTCTTAAAACGTGACAAATCCCATTACGGTGATACTTTCAAAAATATGTGGTCCTTTACATCGAATGATAACGAGCGACAACAACGATCGGCATAACTCTTTTGTCGAATTTGAGCGGTATGTAATCATTGACAAATCACTTTCATTTGTTCTGTTGCCCTCTCTTGAGCATTCAAAAGTCGCTAACGAATCGATCTCATACTCTTGGTAGTTTTTCCAATCAAGTCCATCCCGACAAATTTTGCCCCTCCCATCTCCATCCAACAAGCGATTGATCTACATGGCCTACCGTATAAAGCCTCGAATGATGCCATCTCAATACTCGATTGATAGCTATTATTATACAAAAACTCAACAAATAGTAGATGATTTTCCCAATTATCCCGAAAATCCATAACACATGCCCGAAGCATATCGTCCAATATCTGAATCATATGCTTGGATTGCCCATTAGTCTGAGGGTGATACGCGGTACTAAACAAAAAGTTGGTGCCAAGTGCCACTTGCAAACTCTGCCAAAAGCGAGCGGTAAACCACGGATCCCTATCAGACACAATAAATATGAGAATTCCATGAAGGCAAATAATTTTCAAATATACAATCTACTGAGCTTCTCCACATAATCGGTCAACTGAATTGGTAGAAAGTGGGCAGTCTTGGTCAAACGGTCCATGATCACTCATATCGCATATTGCCCTTTTGGCGACCTCAATAAATCGGTAACAAAATCCATCATCACATTTTTCCACTTCCACTCGGCTATTGGCAATGGTTGTAACTCTCCCGCGGGTCACTGGTGTTTGGCTTTCACTTGTTGACACATCAAGCATCTCGACACAAAACTCACCACATCACATTTCATCCCAAACCACCAAACTGTCAATGTAAATCATGATACATCTTCATCCCTCTTGGATGAACGGCTAATAGTGAATGATGAAACTCTTGTAAAATCTCTTTCCGACATGAAACGGGTACGAATAGCGTTCCTCAAAAGTACAAACTTCAATTGGCATGAATCATCCACCTATCTCGTGCATTGCCACTAAACAACTTCTTGCGTAACTCATCCATTTTCACATTGTGTTGTTGAGCATTAGTCGCACGGGTCGACAATGTAGATTGAACCGTCAAATTATATAAAGTCACTCCATCTCGAATCTCTTCAACATGCCTCGCATAAAGCCCCAAATCATTGTTTTTCATTCCCAGATCGCCAAACTCGCCAAAGACCTCGGTTTTCTACTAAGAGCGTCCACTATCACATTAGCCTTCCTCAGATGGTATTGCGACTCAAAATCATAGTCCTCGATGTGTTTCATCCCATGGCGTTGTCACAAATTCAACCCCTTTTGAGAAAACAAATACTTCAAGCTCTTATGATTTGAAAAAACTTTAAACTTCTCACCGTAAAGATAGTGTAGCCAAATTTTCAAAGCAAAAATAACAGTGGCAAGCTCTAAGTCATGCTTGGGGTAGTTCCGTTCGTGAATCTTCAATTGTCTTGATCCATAAGCCACAACTCGCCCCATCTGTATCAACATGCACCCAAGTCCTTCTCTAGACGCATCACAATATACGGAGTAGCCAACTCCTCACTCGGGCACTATCAACACAAGTGCACTAGACAAACATCGTTTCAACTCTTCAAAGGCCAACTCAAAATCATCGTACCAAATGAAATGTGTCCCCTTATGGGTCAATCTAGTCATAGGTAGTGCTAAACGGGAGAAATGAAGCACAAAATGACGATAATAACCGGTCAATCCTAAAAAGTCTTGGATCTCAAAAATATTGCTCGGTAGTTTCCAATCCATAGCAACTCCACCTTCTTCGGATAGACAGACACACCACTATGGAACATAACATGTCCCAAGAACTTGATTTCGGAAAGCCAAAACTCAGACTTGCTAAGTTTAGCATACAAACGGTGCACTCTCAAAAGTTCTAGGACAATGGTTAGATGGGATTGGTGTTCTTCCTCTGTAGTCGAGCAAATCAAGATATCATCAACGAAGACCACCACAAAATAATCGAGATACTTACGAAAGATACGGTTCATGAGATCCATGAAGTTTGCTAGCACATTTGCTAGCCCAAATGGCATTACCATGAACACATAATGTCCATAACGTGTGTGACAAGCTATCGTCGGGATGTCCTCCTTCCGAACTCTCAATTGATGATAGCCCGACTTCAAGTAGATCTTCGAAAAACACTTAGCTCCACGAAGTTGGTCAAAAAAATCATCAATTCTCGGCATAGCGTACTTGTTCTTCACACTTACATGATTTAACTTACGGTAGTCAATCCACAAATGCAACGAACTATCTTTCTTCTGTGCAAACAATTTTGACACTCTCCACGGTGATGTACTAAGACATATAAAACCCAAGTTTTGCAACTCCCATAATTGTACATTCAACTCTTTCAACTCAGCCAATGCGAAACGATAAAGTGGCATAGAGATAGGCGCGGTACCAGAAAGTAAATTTATCAAAAATTCGATCTCTCTCTCTTGGGAGGCAAATCGGGTAACTCTTTCGAGAACACGTCCAGGATGTCTCAAACCACAAATGGCAACTCACCACCAGTGGACACATCCTAGTCCAAAGTCAAACTGGCTAACAAGACATAAATCAAATCTCGCTCTCGAGACCCATACAAATACGATTCTAACAACTCCCGACGTTCCCCAAAGAACTTAAAACAACCACTATCAGGTGAACAAATACGGACCCAATACTTGAAATAGTCAATGATAGCATGATGAGTAGATAGCCAATCCATGCCCAATGTAAGGTCAAATCCTGACATACCCAGAACAATGAAGTCAAACACAAAGCCACAGTCAAGGATAACAAGTTCATAATTTCTACAAATGCGGTCAAAAGGTGATCCCCCTCCAAGAGGTGTCTCAACTACTAACGGTGGATCTAGTCGATCGGTCTCTAACTCCAAAGCACATATAAATGATGCAACAATAAATGAATGTGATGCTCCAGAATTAAATAGTACCATCGCAAAAGAGTTGAATACAAGAAATGTACCCCTCACAACAAATGAGTCAGGGCCCTGAGAAGCAGAAGGTGCAATGGTAGATGTGATATTATAAGCTCTAACAGGAACACGATATCCTTGCATATACCCGCCTCCTCATCTTGGAAACTACATAGGCATTGAAGAACTAGCCCCTTTCTCAGATTGAGACCCTTGAATAGACATGGTCTAACAAAAGTGAGGTTGCTGTTGTCGCTGAACATCCCTGGATTGTTGTTGCCTTGCCTTGGTGGTTGCGTTGAACCTTCATTGCACACACCTCTTATTTGAGGATAATTTCTCAAACTGTGATCTTTCTTTCACAAGTATAGCAAACCTTCGGTGGCACCAGACATTGCGAATGAATGTGGCCGGTTTGGTTGCATTGGAAATAAATAGTAGGAGTCTAGAAGCATTACTTCGCGAGTCTGACAAAGTAAACGGCCTAAGGTTTGATTGGCCCCTTGGAGACTAAAACCATTCCTATTGTCGCTTACGCCCTTGGTTTCTAGAATTTCTGGACAAAGAAGAGATGGAACTCGCATTGGGTTGCCTCGGCTCCCAAACTCTTGCACCCCTCTATGCCTCCTTCGGTATCTCCATGCTCCTTGTGCGTTCTACCACCTCCAAAAATCTCATCTTGTGTTGGATAATCACAAGTCTCTTCACCGAAGAGTGAAAATCCTTCTCAAATCGACGATACTTACGATCTTCCGACGCTACGAGCTCTGGTGCAAAATGAGACAAGGTCTGGAATCTAGAAGCATACTCTGACACGGTCATCGCACCCTGTTCTAACTTCTCAAACTATTCTCTCAACTTTTTGTGATAAGACTTTGGAAAATACTGATTCTCGAACAGACCTTCCAACTCGGCCCATGTCAAAGTCTCAACATCCTGCTCAACACCCTAATTTACTAGCCTAGTGGCCCTCCTTGCATCCTTACATGCCTCAAGAATGGACTCCCACCATTCATTGGCATAGAGACCAGGAAAATCTTTCATTTTTAATATTAATGTTTGAAAAATGATTAGGCATTGTATTTATGCATAATTATGTGATTTGGGGCCATTGTGTAATGGGAGGATAGACATGGGACTTGAGGTTAGCATGTTTGCAATACGGAGGGGATAAGTGTAATATAGAAATTGGTTTGAGTTTATATCAGATATTCCAAAAATCTAAACATACATAACGTTTAACCCTCTCTGTCTCTCTCTCTCTCTCTCTCTCTATGTTGTACTCTCTCTCAAACCCTTCACCAAAATTCCTCACTCCAAGCTTCGATTCCTTCAAGAACCTTTCATAACCCGTTGATATTTGAAGTTATTTGGCGTGTGTTTGCTTGGAGAAGCTTCGTTTCAAGAGTTTTCAATATTTGGATCTAAGGCTTACTATTGGAGCTTGGATCTTGCACTTTAAAGCTTCATGTAGGGATTTCTCACCTTCTTTGAGTGGTTATGACTTTTTGTGAACCACATTTCATATGTTGATCATCCATTAGAAAGTTAGATTTCAAATTTCAGACCTGTAGATCTTCTTCGTATTTTTGTTCGTCTCCGACCATCTGAATGGCCTATCTATGCCCATCTGGACAGGCCTATTTGCTGCATCTCTTATATTCTAAAATTTTATATCTGATCCAGATGACCTATCTATGCCCGTCCAGACAGGCCTGTTTGTTGCATCTCTTGTATTATGGAATCTTACATCTTATCTGGATGGCCTATTCTTGACCCATCCGGATGACCTGAGATGTTTGATAAGATTCCTTCTATGCTTTAATTCTTGGGCTTTCATCATGATTATAGGATCAAATGAACTTGTTGAAACAATAAAATAGATGGATATTGAATCTAAATACTTAATGAACGTTGACATATGGCCAATACATGAACATTACTAGCCTCCTTCAGGAGTCTGCTAGGGGGTAGTAAAATATTACTAGCTTCCATCGAGAGTGTGCTAGGAGATGATCCTACGTTACTAACTTCCTTCAGGAATGTGCTAGGAGATGAGCACACTTTACTAGCGTCCTTCGAGAGTGTGATAGGAGAAACGAATGAACACACGACTTTGACATGACATGAGATAATGGGTGCTAGGATGGAAGGATGACTTACTTAGATAACGAGTTGGATGTGTTTAATTGATGAATATGTTATTTTTGAATATCTATACGTTCGAGTTATGGAATGTCCACTTTGTCCTTGATACTCATGTATTATGCCACCTCATTCATATTTATCGATAATGTATAGATTTTCCTACTGAGCTTTGTAGCTCAACCCTTCCTTCTTTTCAGGTAGTGAACCGAAGCACTAGCATAGATTGCTTGACATGCGTGAAGTGATACATTTATTTTTGGGAGTTCATACGAAGAATTTACTTTGCCTCTTTCTAAACTATTATTTTCGGAAAGATCATTGTAGCTTCTATTGTCTCTTCCTTTGATCCAAAAGGAACATGCTTAAACTCCTACGATGATCTTGATGTATATCCAGCCGAATATTGCCCTTTTTGTGTAACCCCTTCAAACTTTGAACTTATCAATGTATCATGAATGAATATTTTAAGTTTACTTATGAGATTTGTGAGATTTTTATTAATATTTTGTATTTTTTCTATTTTATTTAAAATTGAGGGCGTGACAACTTGGTATCAGAGCATAAATTCGAATAACTTGAGACCGTGGGGAGACATAGTCTCATTGTATTTAAACTCGTTGCATTTAGACATGACTTGTGTGTGTGCTTGTATGCATGACATGCACTGGCATTGGATTCCAATTAGTAGAGTGATATATGGTTGTTGACGCTTGTTGAGGATATATTATGGGCTTGGAACACCTGGTTGTGATGATTGTTGGTCTTATTAGTATTTTCTTAATATTTTAGTGTTATGCCTCCTAGATGCGGAGTGAGATTGGGTGGACCTCGAGGCCGAGGCCGAGGCCTTTATCGTGAGATACTGTTAGAGGATATTGTGAGTCAACAGAGGAAGATTCCACGAGCAGGGAAAGTTCATGAGGAAGTGTAGCAGAATGTCAAACCGCCGGTCGTTCCAGGTAACTTCGCGAGAGAGTTTGTGGTGGCACTTACCGAGGCTAATTTACTGAATCAGGCTACTAGGGCCCATGCCAATGATCGCGCAATATATGTGATGAGGGAGTTTCATCGTCTTAACCCTCTTCAGTTTAGCAAAGAAGGTGGTGACTTTCTCGCGGCCAACCATTGGCTTTTGAAGATCCGTAAGTTTTCAAGGCTTTGAGAATAGTGGAGTATGATCTTCGAGTCTCCATTATGGCCTGTCAATTAATCAGAGAAGAAAATGAATGGTGGGAGTCTATCCTTGAAGCAAGAAAGGATGCACAAAGGGCCGCTTGGCAAATGGCCAGAGTTGATGAGCCGGATGTGGATGACACAACATGAGCTGATTTTGAGGTTCTTTTTGAGAACCGGTATTTTTCAAAATCCTATCGTGAGCATTTGTGTATAGAATTTTAGAGGTTGGAACAAGGGACTATGATGGTGTCAGAGTATGCTGTAAAGTTTCAGAACCTATCTCGCTTTGCGCCAGAGCTAGTGACTTCGGAAGATCACAAGTGTTGTCGTTTTGAGAGAGGTCTTCACTCCTCTGTGAAAAGGCTCGTGGTGAGCCAGCACAAGATAAATTTTGAAAAAATTATCAAATGTGCGAGGAGTGTGGAGTTGCCTAGGGAGGCACAATGAGATTCTAGAGTTTGGGAACCAAGGCAGACAAGTATTATGTAGAATTCATCATCTTTAGGGAGCTCTAGGAGTCAGGGGCGAAAGCGATAGAGAGAGCAGTTTTACTCTCCACTGGACCACTCGAACCTTAGGCCATCAACTTATTCAGATACTCAGAGTAAGACTTCTCAACCACCGATTATATGTCACCGGTGTAACGAACCCGGTCATATTCGTGCTCATTGTCCTATGCCTCCGAAGGTTTGCTGTACTTGTGGAAAGAATGATCATATTGCGAGATTGTCCTCAAGGAGCGAGGGTGCGCAGTGAGGCTGGTTCTGTGCAGCAACCAGGGCTTGGACAGAGTCAAGGACAGTAGCCATTCAAGAGTGCATAGAGGCAGCAGCAGCCTCACTTTCGTCAGATCACTTCTGGCCAGGGTTCTCATGTCGAGTGAGAAGCGAGTTCTATGGCACCGACTCAGGGTTCGGGATAGAAGGGTGGATATACTCAGGGTCAGCACACCCAAGGTCAGGTTTTCAATATTACTTCTGCCACTCCATCTTCTACTTCTCAAGCTCTAGAAGCGTCAGTTGTGAGGGGTACATTCCTTTTGTTTAACTCTTTCGTTAAAGTTCTTTTTTATTCTGGAGCATCGCATTACTTCATCGTTGCATTATTTTTACATGCTTTGGAATTCAAAACTGAACGACTTGAGCCACCATTATTTGTTGAAACACCTCTTGGAGGGAGATCTGCACTTGATCTTATTTGTAGAAATTGCGAACTTGTTATTCTCGACCGTTGTTTCATTTTTGACTTCATTGTACTGGACATGTTGGGATTTGACCTCATCTTGGGTATGGATTGGCTATCCACTTTTCATGCTACCATTGATTGCTTCAAGC
>JABCMJ010010887.1:0-12224 GCA_014822125.1 Arbutus unedo | reverse complement strand
TTACTTTTGCTCTAACTATTTAGAATGTGAGGGAGGTTAGCTTAAAAAACAATTCCTGGAGCATTATACTTCGGTGGAATGAGTGAAGGAATTTCTAGCTAATTACCCTATTGGGAATAACATAGACTGTAAGTAGGGGAAGTGTCCCTCCCTTCTACTTTAATGACTAGATATACAGAAGGAAAAGAAAAAGAAACACTTTCATGATAAAAAAAAAATCTAAATTGATATTTTAGTTATCGAGAAGAGATCATTTGTCTATCATAAATTACCGAATCTGTTAGGATGAAGATCTTTGGATTTTATATTCAAAGTGTTTTGACTTTATGTAATTGATTAGTATTTGTTTGAATTATTTATTAATTAGTTTTTTTTAATGAGAATCATTATAGGCAATATTTGCATTATATTATGTCATATTATGAATGGATGTCTCTTATTTCACATAGTAGATATTCTAGTGTGTAAAGTTCGGCTTTTACATAGATGATCAAATTATTGATTTTTGTAAAATATAAGTCTTTAGTTCACAGTCTTAGGTGAAATTGAACACAATATTAGTATGACTATAACACTACGTTTCGATATATCTGTCTTGACTACAAAAAATGGTATAGTTTCAACTCATTATGTTAGTACATTTTGTGTGTAATGAACGGGACCAGTTTGAGTTAATTATATTTATACTGATTATATAAGACAATTAGCACACCATGGTTATTATCAAAGCTTGTGTTCTTAATTCAAAGATAATTAATGGATGTGTATACTTAATATTATTGGCTTTGATTCATTATAAAGTGAGATCTTATGGGCCAATAGTCTCGATGAGTCGGGTCCTAATATTAAGTGTACGATAACTATTGATTATCAATAAAATTCACGTCCCAATATAAGAATTGGTGATATCCTCTTGAGAAAGTTTATAAGTTTGGATTATGTCAAACCTTATAGGTGGATATTAGTATCCGACGTAACGAATAAGTCAAGTCGAAAGGTCTCAAATTTTTTTATAGATATTGATTAAATAAATTATCAATATTTATTTTAATCAACGAGTATCTATAATCTTAACATGTGGAGATAAATGAACATTTAATAACATGAAATTCAAAATATAATTTTAAAATATAAGAAGGGAATGCAATTATAATTCTGTAGTAGTATGAATTATAATTTATATAATTTATTCGGGCTAGATTAGGGTTTCATATTATATAGGAAGCCCAACCCATATTTCTTTTTTTGGTCCCTACCGTTGTCTATATATACACCACTATGCCTTTTAGGTCAGAACACATACTCGAAATATTCAGAATATTGACAGAAGTTCTGTGACGGCAAGGAGATCATAGTTTTTGAGCCCACACTCAGTTCGTAATTGAGGTGCAATAGGATTATGGTAAAAGATCGAGAGGTCGGTCAAGACAGATCAACATTCCAGTCGTGCTCATACTTCGATCGCATCAAACTGTGAAGATTGTCGAGATCAAACCAGAGAGATCTCGAAAGTATGCACTCTAGTTTTGCCTTGTAGAGTTTCATTTTTTTATTGTATAACTTTTGCACGTTTATCACTGGATCTCAGGAATTGATCACTAACAGGAGAAACAACCACATTTTGTTATCCCAAGAATTGTTTCCTCTGAGAAAGTGCAAAAGGGGAAAAGCAAAATACTACATTTATATCCCTTTTTCCCTGAGAAAAATCAGTAAATCCTTTATGTCAACAATCTAATCACCATCATCTTCAACCTTTACCTACCTTTCATACTTATTGATGGATGTAAAACTTGATTAATCTAATTAGGGTTTTCCTAAATAAATAAGCAAGAAGTTAGTTCGGTAATATGGTATTCTTGTGCATGGCTTGTTACAGATTAGAAGGATATGGTCGCCTACTTGAGAAAGGTGATCAGAGAATTTTGTTCAAATTCTAACAGTAGGAAGATAAGTTTTTGTCATGCCCTCAATTTTAAACATATTAAAACCATAATTACCTAATTTAAAACCTCACAATCAATAATAACAGGCTCATAACCAAGCCTTTCATACATAACCCAATCTTTACAGACCAAATCACCAAAATATGACACAATCCCATAGACAATTCAAGCCCGAATGTATATCAAAATACTATTTAATTATATAAGAGGTCACATTATACTAAACAAAAGAAGACTTAAGAAAAAAGTTAAAATACATCTTCAAAAAATATGCGTTCAAGATTTTGAGTAACTCTTCGATAAAAGCCCTCAAAGTCGTGTATCACACTCCATGCACATCATGCATTCCATGCTAAAATCTTGAAACATTACCTGAAAACACAAAGGGGTGAGCTAATAAGCCCAGTAGAGAAATTCAATGCTAATCTTACATGTGTATGTATTTATATGGCATGGCAAATAATCTATGTTACATAAGTCAGTGGATATATATAATTAAGGGAAATACTCAAAGTGTCCATCAAACCGTTCACTAGCCAAGAAAATTTTATCATTTACTCCTACATCACTTCACCGCTTGGGTCGTCAAACTACACATTTACATTACATTTGGTTCATATCGTGCCTAATATTCCCGTAGGATCTTAGTTCGCATCCCCTAGTATTTCCTTCGAGGAGTTTTGTCCGATATCTCCCTAACATTCCCGTAGGAGTCTAGTCAAATAATCCTAGCATTCTCAGAAGGAAGTCTAGTCCAATTGCCCTAGTATTTCAGTAAGAAAATCTAGTTCACGAATTGTATTGCTTATGTGTCCATGTATGCCACGTGTTGAACCCATGTTTCATTTTCATCAATTTATCAATCATATCTTTAAACAAAGATGGGGTATCTCATTTCACTCTATGGAACTCACATCTCAACCCATCCATTTAATAAACAAGGTATTTAAGCAGATCTACAAACTAAAAATGCAATATTACTTCCTAATACTTCATCAATCACACACAAAGATACCCAAGACTTTCGAAATAAGGAATAAACCCAAAGAAAATAAAAACAAACCATAAATAGCTAAGAGAAGTAAGAAAATTCCTACCTCAAGTGAAAATCCAAGATGTGAGATCTAATGTAAAACCATAGCCTCAATGGTGGAAGAAAACTCCGCCAAGTCCTCTCCAAGCAAAATATCCACTTCCAAGAGCTAGAAACCAAAGAATATTGAAAGATCTGCGAAAGAGTTTGAAGGATTTGGGGTTAGATCATGCATTTGGGTGAGGAGAGAATGTGGAAGAGGGTTTTTTAGAGAGAGAAAGTGAAAAAACTATGATTTGGAGTGTGTATGTTATGCTAAAAAATCTTATCTATCCCCTTTAGATTCATGTTTCTACTCACTTGACCAGTCACGGAGTAGATGCTTAGAAGCCTAACTAGTCACGGCTAGCTGCTGTCTCAAAAATGGAAACCCCCCTCCCCCGGACTATTCAACCCAAAAAGTCACACGAAGACCTAACTGGTCACGAAATAAATGCTCAAAGGCTTGACTGGTCATGGGGTAGTCCAAACTGGTCATGGCTGGTCAACGTTCAAAATTTCATTTTCTCCTAACCGGTCAGCCAAGCTCCCTCTCAACTTTTGACTAGTCACCCCTTCTTCCTTCCTCACTCCTCACCCTTTCATCCACACTTCACTACATTATCATTCAATCTCATCTAAAGCATATTTTTATCAATTCTAATCATCGTAAGATGTTTCAAACACCAAAATAAAACAAAAAATTCTCCAGGTTCTTACAGTTTCAAACCCGAATAGTTTGGGACCAGACCTAAATGAACAAAGATGAGATATCCTAGACCAATTTGACTATAATGAGAAATTGAATGTTGGATTAAATTCTAACAGTGTAGGTAAGGTCAAATTTCAAAAACTCCGAATAAGGCTTATGTAGTTAGGGACTAATAGTCTAAAAGTATAATCCTTCTCTAATAAGAAATTAGAGGACGAGAAGAATTGGAATTCAATGAGAGAAAATCTCTATAAAATAAAATACACCACAACAGTATAAGCACGTTGTATTTTGGTATTACATGGACTTATATTGAGAGCAAGATTGAAGTACTAACTTATTCATCGGAATGCCTTCCCGACGATTAGAGGTGGAGGATTCTTTAACGATTCCTTGTCTTGCATATTAGGTTTTCGGTGAGAAGAAATCTTTATATATGACCATGTTTGAGGGAAATATTCAAAGGTAACGAGAAATTTACTCATGTACAATTACACAAAAATTAGTAAAGATTTCTGAATCAATTTTTAGTGATTAACTCAAATGCATATGAGTTCTACATTTTTTCTTATCCAAATCAAGGATCATTTATATTTACTCGAATTTTATTTAACCCAAACATGATAATTGTTCTCTTTCGTCTCAACTCATTCTACTAAAAATTAACACATGAAAAGTATGCTCAACCCTATCCAGATTCGACAGAATGTGCCATCAACAGGTTAGGTACCAACAAATCTTAGCCGATTCTCCTTAATTAGCTGAAGGATGCCCAAGACTTTGGTCGTCACTTCCTCAGGTCTAGAGCTACCTTTGCAAACATCCCGAGGTCACCCTTAATCATCTCCAACTCTTCCTAGTTAAGGTCCTTAAAATGGGACAATGCCCAATCCAAATCAAACACGGGTCGACGCCTGAAACACAATAACTCTACCATGATGGGCCAACGCAACCTGGTTTACTTTTTCCGTTATCATCTTCTTATTTTATCTCTACAGATAGACTACCCTATAACGAATACTCGACATCCTCCACTATCATGTTCAAGTGTCATTCGAACCTCTGTCCCTAACTTATGACTCTAAGTTTTCCCTTATACAAGCAACGTCATATTTCCAAAATTTTGAGAGGAATAACAACTATGATTTGTACCAACCAGTATTTTAATAACACAACCTCATAGTTAGGATCTAAAACAATCTCATAATCTCCACAAAGTTTCTAACAACATAACGATATAACTTGAACAGAATATGGTCAGTTCGTTGACATGATAATACTAGAGGTGTATGCTTGTGGAAGTGTATGCGTAGGGTATGAGTGAAAAGTAAATTTTGTTCTGATCAAGTGCCAATATGCTATAGGTGAACAACACTACCAAGTCGACCGCCCTAAGTGACCGATAGACCGCCCCTGAAATTGGGTTATGAATCAAAATGTAACAGAGATAATTTTAACGCGATTAAACTCTCATATTGTAATCGAAGGTTGAAAATAAGTATTCTTACCTCAAAAGATGATTTCGGCAAAGAAACGACTATAGTTCAAAGGAAATCTAGCCTCCCTTGTCTCCCACAAAAATCTCAGATCTCTCATTCTCTCACTATCTCAATCTCTACTAGTTGCTTCTGATGTAAGACCGTGAAAGAGAATGGCTATAGGGTGTATTTCTAGGGGGAGGGAACCGGAGGAAAATTTTGAAGGTTGCAATGTATCTATTGAAAGGAAAAGGCATGTTTGTTGAAGTGAAGGGGAAGGAGTCCAAAAGGTTTAGACATGAACAACTAACAGTCGAACTTAATGAAGAAGAAAAAGGATTGTGCTCTTGTGCTTCGCGAACTCTAACCTCACATGTGCACTCGCGTTCTAAATCAATCGTTCAACATACTAGAGGAAAATAAATAATTAAATGCTAAATAATAAAAAACTATTTTTATAATATATACATATACATATATATATATATATGTGTGTGTGTGTGTGTGTGTGTGTGTGTGTATATATATATATATATTCTCAGAACATATTGGGTTATTACAACCTATCTCACTTAAAGAATTTCGCCTTCAAAATTATACATAATGGTCGGCAAAAAATAGATCGGAGTGGTTAACTCTCATGACATTTTTCCTCTCCCAAGTTGACACTTTCTGGATTCCAATGTCTCCAAAGAACTTTCACCAACTTAGTGGTCTTGCCTCTCAAGTTCGACTTGCCATGATCTAGAATCTGAACAGGTTTCTCCTTATAAATTGTGTCCTCATCCAATGTGACATCTTGCCAATTCAAAATGTGAGTCGACAATGACATGTACTTCTTGAGCATTGTCACATGAAAAATATTCTGAACTTGGTCTAGCTGAGGCGGCAGTGCTAGCCGGTAGGCTACTTTTCTAATCTTCTCGTGAATCTCAAAATGCCCAATGTACCTTGTCATTAGCTTTCATTTCTTACCAAATCGGGTAATGCATCACCTCAACTTGATCTTTAAGAAACCATGATCGCCTACATCGAAGGTCAATGACCTAGTTATCTTATCTGCATTGCACTTTTGCCTACTCTGTGCAGTTGTTAGTTGTTGTTTGATCACTTTGATCTTCTCAGTTGTTTCTTGTACCAGCTCTGATCCCAAAAAATTGGTCTCGCCTGTCTCAGGCTAGCAGATGGGATCGACAAGGTCATCCGTACAATGCTTTATAAGGGGTCATTTTTATGCTAGCTTGATAGCTACTATTCTAAGCAAACTCAACGAACGACAAGTGTTGCTCCCAATGCCCCTGAAAGTCTAGCATACAAACTCACAACATATCTTCAAGTGTCTGAATCGTCTGCTCAAACTAACTATCGGTTTGAGAGTGGAAAGTCATGCTCAAATGAACATTGGTTTCCAAAGCTTTCTGGAAACTCTATTAGAACACTGACGTAAAGCGTGGATCTTTATCAGACAATATGGTTATTGTCACCTCGTGCAATCTGACTATCTGCTTCATATAAAGTCGGCTATAAGAGTTCATCGTATATGACATCTTGACTGGCAAAAAATGTGCTGACTTTGTCAATCAGTCCATGATAACCCAAATAGCGTTATGTCCTTGGACTGATATTGGTAAGCCTATAACAAAATTCATAGTGATATGCTCCCACTTCCATCCTAGAATAGGCAACGGTTGTCCATCCCTCCTAGTTTCTGGTGTTCTATCTTTACTTGTTGACACGTCAAACAAGTTGAAACAAATTTGACGACATCTCTCTTTATGCTGCTCCACCAATACTATCACTGCAGATCCTTGTACATATTATTAGCTCCAAGATGGACGACAAAGCTTGATTGATGAAACACCTTCAACACTGACTCCCGTAACAATCCAATATCTGACACAAATAACCTTGATCGGTACCTTAAATCTCCATCAACATAAGTAGTCCAACTTGTCGTCACTTCACCTGTAGCTATCTAATGCTTAATGAAGGCCACTTCCTGGTCAAACCCTTATACCAAAAGTATCTCCTGATGTAAGGACGACATAGCTACTAAGGCAAACAAACTAGCTCCCTTAGATGCAGAATCTATCAGTAGTAAAACAAATTCATTCACAAACTCCATCATTCTCCATTCCCAGGTTGCCAAACTTGCTCAGTCACCCTAGTCTTCCCGCTTAGAGCATTTACTACGCATTTGCTTTGCATGGGTGGTATGACAGAGTAAAGTTGAAGTCCTCCAAATATTCAACCCATCGTCTTTGTCTCATATTAAGCTCCTTCTGAGTGAATGGGTACTTCAATCTCTTGTGATCAATAAATACTTTGAAATTTTTCACATAAAGGTAGTGACGCCATGACTTTAGGTAAAAAACCCGCTAGTTCCAGGTTATGCGTGGAGTAGTTCTTCTCATAGGTCTTTAACTGTCTTGATTCATACGTTATCACTTTCCCTTGTTGCATAAGCATGTATCCCAAACCTTCCTCGAAAGTGTCACAATATACAGTGTAGCCTATGTTCCCCTTGAGCATGATCAAAATCGGTGCACTGGTCAACCTTTTCTTCAACTCTTGGAACGACTCCTCGCACGCTTAGTTCCACTTGAACTTAACTTCCTTCTAAGTCAAGCGAGTCATTGGTCTTTCCAAGAGGGAAAAATTCATAATGAATCTCCTGTAATATCCGGCTAGTCCCAAGAAACTTCTCATCTCGAAAATTGAAGTTGGCTCTTTCAATCCATAGCTGCCTTGACTTTACTTTCATGGACCGAACTCTCTTTATCCGAAACGTGTCCTAGAAATCTCATATTTTTCAACCAAAACTTACACTTGCTTACTTTGGCACATAGATAATTTTCCCTAAGAACTTGCAAAATGGTTCTTAGATGTTCTTTGTGTTCTTGCTCCGTCCGAGAATATATCAAAATATCATCGATGAAAACAACCACAAATCTATCCAAATATGGTGGAAAGACCTTATTCATCAAACACATAAATACCACTGGTGCATTGGTAAGTCCAAATGGTGTCACCACAACAAACTCATAGTGGTCGTATCGAGTCCAAAATGTGGTCTTCAAAATGTCCTCCTCTCTAACCCGCAACTAATGATATCCAAATTGCAATTTGTTCTTTGAGAAACAATCCCTTCAGCTAATTGAACAAATCACCTATTCTCGGTAGAGGGTATCGGTTCTAAATTGTAACTTGATTGAGTTGACAATAATCGATGCACATCCTCAAAGTGCATTCATTCTTCTTGACAAACAGTGCCGGTGCTCCCCACGGTAATATACTTGGTCAGATATAGTCCTTATCAAACTCTTGCAGTTGTGTCTTCAATTCTAGCAACTCCGTTGGCACCTTTCAGGAAGGTGCCATCAGTATGGGTGGAGTCCCTAGTTGCAACTCGATAGTGAAATTCAAATCCCGACTTGGTGGTAATCCCAATATCTCCTCGGGAAATACATTTGTAAATTCGCATACCGCTCTAGGTAATCCCAAGTTCTTTCAGTTTGCTTTTTCTAACTTCAGACTCGCTAACCATCTAGCCAACTGATTGTGCCACATGGATCATGACGTAGAAGATGATTCTTGCCTATCCCCCTTAAATTTAAAGTAGGTTCTATCAGACGAGTGGGCTGTCATAGTCTTCTGGTGATAGTTAATCATAGCTCTGTGGGTCGACAACCAATCCATGCCGAGAATAACGTCAAAATCGGTCATACCCATAATTTGTAGAGTATAGGTCAATCGGAGTCCATCTACTTCTATCTCACATGCCCAATAGATTTTTCCAACCAAAACCCATCCTCCTAAGGGTGACATTACTTGCATAGAGGTTTTTAGGTCCTCAGTTTCTAATCCCAAGGATTGGACACATACAATAGATACAAATTAGTGCAATGCACTCGAATCAAACAAGTTTTGCACACATATACTGAATAATACCAATGTACGTTGAATGACTGCAGGATCATACTCTTCCTCTTGTCATTACAAGGCAAAAATCTGCCCTTTTGGAGCTTAATTCTGGTTGTTGGCTTCTCTACCTATCCCTGTGTTCTGATTTTGAGGGGCTGCTAATTGTTTTGCCTATTCTCTCCATGGTCCATTGTTGTTTCTTGGCCTATTCTGTTGGCTCTGTTGATTAGGTGAATGTGGGCAGTTTCTCTGCATGTGCCCCTTCTGATTACAATTGTAAAATGTGATATCATCCATGTTCCTTACGGGTGCTTGGTTGTTGTTCTGAGGTGGTTTGGTTCGATTTTAGTTGGAGTTGGGTTGTTGGATGCCTGTGGATTCTGAGTATAGAGTTTTCCGAATACAAATCCCTCGTTGTTGTTTTTGTTGTTGATGAGAATAGGTCTTCTGTCCCTGTGCTAGCTTTCTTATGTTGTTTCCAATATTGTCGAGAATCTAACGCCTCTCTTTCTAGCAAGAGCGCATTGATTATGACCAAAGCATAAGTCTTATCTCTTTGGGACATGTCTGATGGCGGGGCTCAATCCCCCTTCAAACCTACAAGTTCTATATTCATCCATTGGCACTATGGTTGTTGTGTGCCTAGATAGTTCCTCGAATCGAGTGGCATACTGGGTAACGCTCATGGTACCTTGCTTCAACTCCATAAATTATTATAGCATTGTTTGCTTTGTAGGAGTTGGCAATTACTTCTCTAAAAATAGATCCTTGAACTGAACCCATGTTATTGTTTCTACATTGTTGTGATTTGGAAAATGTCCCACCAATATTCAGCCTCATTATGCATGTGGTGGGTAGCCATGGCTATTTGGTCGCCATCCTCAATAATCTCTATGGTTCCAAATAACTTCTCCATTTGTTTTAGTCAAATCTCAGTAGCGACTGGGTTAGGTTCTCTATTGAATACTGGTGGTCGGCGTTCGCAAAACTCCAACAAAAGCATGCTTGTTGTCATGGGAGCTCTGGGTGGCGGGTAATGTATTGGCGGTTGTGGGTAAGGCATTGGGTATGGCATATGTTAATACTATGGCATTGGTAGTATGGCGGGTAAGGCATCTATGGTGGAGTAGGCATTGGTGAAGGTAGTGGTAGAGGTATAGGCATCTGAGCTGGTGGTGGTGTTGGTTATGCAGCGACGAATGCTTACAATAACTGGGCTATTTGTTCTGGCCGTAACAAGACATTTGATAAAATTCCCACTAGCGGTGGCGGTGGTGGATTCTCCATTCCAACAGCCACATAATTGGTTTGGGCCTCATTATTTAACTGAACCCCATTCCCATTTCCATTCAGGTCATTATGTCCTTGAGATTCCACGCTATAACGTTCGAGTTTAGAAGTGAGGGGGTGGTCTAATTAAATATCAACATACAGTTTGAATTCGTCAAACAATACTCAAGTGCATATAAATTCGTTTCCATTAAAAATGTCAAATCATATGTACAGTAAACCCGAAACCGATAAGAATAAGAAAAGCAACATTCAAAAATGTACAAGTTATGTCTTCTACCTATTCCTATGTTGTGTCTACTCTCACTACGTTACCTATTCTATACAACTCCAGCCCTCCTCAGAACAGTTGTAGATACTCGGTCCTCATCTGCCACTCCTCCTCCCATGTCTCCTCGACAATACCGTATCATCTCTAGCAAACCTTGCAGTACAAGCTTTGAACTAGCCACTGGTTGCAGCGTTTGGCCAAGTCTGCAACACTGAATGGAATCTTAGTATATGTATATAGATTGTCAATTCTACATCATCATGTAGCGATACAATCCTCTATACATCATAAAATTTCTAGGTCTGAGCCTAGTGAGACGATATGAATTTCCTAATGAAATGATCAAAGCCCAAGGGAATGTCCACTCCAAAAGTCCTGAAAGAGAGACTCTGAATCATAACAAGTCCAAACAAATAAAGATCAAAAATTGTCTTTCACTTATATCAATTGACTGGTACAATTTGTATGTAGACCAGCTTTCTTGATTGATAGTTGGGGTGACGGTGCCACGGTTCCTAACCAAAGTTGTCAAATTTCTATCGCTTGGGTAATGGTGTGGGTGGATGGTATACATCGCTAACCACCTCTTCCTATTTCTCAACTACCTCGTTCTGTTGTTTTCCAACTACTGGCCCAAGGTCCAAGGCCACCAAATCCTCCCACTCGGCTAAAACTAAGCCTGAAGGTGGGACATATTTAGCCGGTACAACGCTAGTACTGATATTTCGTTTTCCCCCATCTGTTCAATTGCCACCTCTTTGGGATCCTTTTCATCTGGACCCTCTAGCCAATACTTGAACTCCTCCAAGTTGCTGTTGAAGTTGAGTAACTTGTCCCACTCCGTTTTCGAATTAGACCTTTGACAAATCAAATACTTATGTATTAAACTTATGCTAATAGTGCATATAATCTACAAAACTGGAAAATCTATCCAATAGAAAACACTTGGGAATGTGATCTAACTATTCTACCCAAAGTCACAGGGTGGTCAAATCTAAAACTCTGATACTAAATTGTAACACCCTTATTTCTCAAAACATTATATAAAACCTTTGTCTCTCATTTAATTATGAAAAATATGATTTAAACGTAAATTCAGAAATTCTTAAGTTAAAATAAATCATAGTTTTTAGAAATTAACAAGAATTATAAAGATACCCTTATGGGTTTACAATATGATTCAAAATATGTAACAAGACCTCTAAGGTTACGGTAGCCCAATGTTGATGTAGTCCTCTGCTTCAAAGCCCGGCTGTTCCATCTCGAGTTGCTCCTCCTACACACTCTTTCATCTGGTGTGAGATGTCAAGAGCACATAAATTGCTCCATAAGTAATGAAACTTATCAAGAATACTTATCTAACAAACAAACCCAAGATACAACAATATGCAGCTAATAAAGTAGAATAAATAGAGTAATTGTTGATACCAGATTTTGCCCCACCGCTCAATATTAGGCAAAATAGGATGCCTAACAAAGTCTGAAAGAAGCCAAACGCGTAAAGCGACCATTTTGCCCTTGAAGGGCCGAT
>JABCMJ010010883.1:0-13456 GCA_014822125.1 Arbutus unedo | reverse complement strand
AGCCAATTCTATTTTCATGGAAATTTCGAAAAATTACATTGAGCCAAGAACAGCCAATATTTACATTCAACAAAATGGGAATCAATTTTTTTATACTGAATCATAGCTAACTACTCTTGGTATATATAGTACTCATTAATGATGCTAAACATGCTTCAATATAGCTAAAGGTTTTGATAACTCCGGATCCCGATCGATTTACGCGCACTTGACTAATGTTTGGTCGAGGGACAAATTTTTGTAATAGGAAAACATATATATAACATATGCAAATGAAATCGAGTCCTGTGAAATTAAAATTGTTTTAAAATAAATTCGTCATTTCACCGTGGGTGTTGGATGCATGTTACACAAGCTTCTGTCTCCAGAATAAAACGGCTAACCCAGTCGATAAAACACCAACTACCGACTGTCTGTCAAACTGAACAATTGTATCTGTCTCTCTTACTCGAGAACGCGAAAATAAAATATATTGTTGAGAACAAAACTCTAGTCTATAGAAGAGTGGACAAGTTATATTTATATACATATGGAGGGACTTTTCAAAATTAAATAGCTAAAATCTTTGAGTTGCAATCATCGATAACGATCAATAGAAAGTTTTGAGATGTGCACTATTTATGGCTGTCTTGAATCAAAGAATTCTTTCGGTTGTCATATTATAAGACCCTCTAGTATTTCAAAATCATTCATACTATTTTGAATTCTAATAAATTTATTGTACACTAGCAGACAATCTGATTAAACACCTAGAAGTTTTTGAATTTGGGACTGAATAAAAAAACAAGCTCCCAGATGTTGGATCTTGACAAGGAGTGTACATGATTCGGATTTGTACAGTTCCGTAAGAATTCAATAACCAGACAATTTCTAACAGTCTGAGAAAAATATGAACCAAAACCTAACCATTATTAAGGTGAAACCTAACTAAAACAAATCCTCAATTTCAGATCGAATCGGTGCGGTTCTCGATTCTATCTGCAAAATAGCAGAAAATTTCACACCAGTAGAATATCATAAAATAGCCCAAAATTTCATTACTATTTGAATATCCAAACTACTAGTCTATCACCATGCTCACTAAGAAAAAAGATCAAATAACCCTAAACATAGTCTAATCACCATCGAGATAGTTTGATGCCATGATGGAATGAACTAGGAGAGAGAGAGAAAGAGACATAAGAGACTAACAAATAAGAATACAACCTATTTAATAGGATTATATTTAATAACCTTGTTGCCTATTGGAGTCTCCAAAACTTAGAGAGTGGATAATATTCTTGGGAAAAAACAGAAAATTGAAGGTTTTTGCTTGAAAAGTAAAAATATTTTTGAGAAGTGGAGTAATATTTTATTTTCTTAATCACTTAAGGAAAATTATATAGTCAAATTATTTTATTTCTTCAATTACTAGTATATACAAATGTGTGTGTGTGTGTGTGTATATATATATATATATATATATATATATTTACATACTCATTATAAACGGTTCCGGTTCGGTTCGAATTGCGAGTTAATAAAAAAAACTAATTACCGAATCAATATTTACGGTTTTTACTTTTTTAGAACCAGAACCTGACCACTAAACCATAGAACCAAACCAAAATAAACGATTAGATCGGTTCGGCCCGGTTTTTTGGATTTTTTTGGACACCCCTAATCTTGACCACTAAATAAACTCCATTTTTTCAGTAAAGTAATGCAATATGAGGCATAAGTTAGCAGGTTTATCTCACAATCATGGAAAGCGAATGCTACCAAAAGCCTTAAAAAAAAAAAAACAACCAGAGAGAGATAGAGATAGAGAGAGAGTGAAATCCCACTACACAAAAGTGCAAAATAACAAATATTTGCTTATGAAAGGAAGCACTTATTGGTAAGTTTTTTGGGTTCTTTTCTGTACCATAACGTGTGAAGCTTTTGAGAATACCTCAAATTACAGACATGTGGCTGATGCCAATCCCTCATTATTCACTATGGCAGACAACAAGCTACGTGTGGTGTGTGTGTGTGTGTGTGTGTCAGAGAGAGAGAGAGGAGAGAGAGAGAGAGAGAGAGTCTAAATTAAATGGAACAGGACTAATCTTGAAGGATACGTGGGAATGGAGAGGCCTCAATAATAATGCATGATTAGCCCCCTTAAAATTGGAGACTTTGTTATATGTCCAGGCAAGATCATGCTTCTTTAAGCAAAGTATATATTACTTTATTAATTGGTCCTTTTTTATTTGTGATTAATTCCTATTTTATTAATTGGTTAATCAGCAAATTATTGCTGTCGTAATGCTACTATATATTGTTTTTATTTTACACAGAAAAATTGCGGTGAGAATGATGAATGTATGGTCGGGGAAAATGGCCGAAAGAATAATCATTGATATTTTCAAACTTGAGTGAAAATGAAATATTAGGGTAAAAGATTTCAGTTTTATTTGGATTTTTGTAAACGGCATACAATAACTCTTATGATTTCAACCGTTCGAAATATTATAAATTTAGAACATTAATTATCGATATATATATATATGAAAACACAAAACCTACAAGGTCATATCCTTGGACTATATGTGGTCCACATCATCCCAAAAGCACGCGTTGTGTCCCTAACATCTTTCTCAATATTCCTCTAAATCTCCTCACAAACTTCTAGCCTCACTCAAGAAAAACTCAAATGTTCCACTGTATCCAAATTGGTAGACGCGGAATTGGGGGCCCTATTGTCCATGACTTTATTTTATTGTAAAAAATACTGCTCGAATACTATCTTAACTATTTAAATAGTGTTTTGTGTGCTAAAATAATATTATTTTGACGCACAACACGTCATGCATGCTGTGCACTCCAAGTCTAGTAAACTCATGAAGCTAATGAATGGGGTCCGTATTTAGTTGAGACAAACTACAATCTCCGAAAAAATTCAATTGAATGGATGAAATTCACTTGAATTTATAAGCATTATACACAGGGCCGGCTAGGGGTAAGCCCCGCAAACCCCCAGGCTCAGGCAACTCTCCGGTGTGAGGCAACAATTTTTTTGTGTGTAAATATAGAAAAAAATAAAAATCCACTGGAAAAAAAATTATTATAAATACTAAATGGCCAACTAAATAAAAATTAAATTTAAATAACCCAAATATCGGGGCCGACAAATGAAACACGGGACTAAACTTGAAGGATACGTGGGAAAGGAGAGGTGAGTCCCAATGAAAATGTATGATTAGTCCACTCAAAATTGGAGACATTATATTTTCAGCAGTTCAGATGCCATGTATAAATTAGTTTATTCTTAGTGTTTAAAATTGAGATTCTTATTTTATTAATTGATACACCAGCAAATTATTGTTGTTATAATAAAGTTTTGTGCGTGTCTTTAGGTACGGGTAAGGGTTCTAAAATGGTTAATTTCTATCGTGATATTCATCTTTTTTGAGGTAAGTTCAAATTTTATTGCCCGAACAATTACAATTTGGTTTTTCGTAGACAGCAGATAATATTTTTTGTGATCTCGACCGTTTAAGGGTATTTTGAATGATTTAAATTGTCAAAAATATCTTTCAAAAAGATATTATTTTTTCTAGAATGATTTTTTCATTAATCATAGAGATGGGAAAAAAACCTAGATTATTTCCTATGTACGTGGACTATAAAGAAACCATGTCTAACAATTAATGGGAACACAAAAAACTACAAGGGCATATCCCTGGAATAGATGTGGTCCAATATTCCTCAGAGTCTCCTAATAACTTTTAGCATCATTCTGAAAAATTCTCAGTGTTCCTCTGTATCCAAAGGTGGTAGACTTGTGCAGCTAATGCCAATTAGTAAAAGTGTTGGGGTCCACACTAAACGAGGGGCCGTAGGGCGGACTGCACTATAGAGCGATGCAAGACGTTCTTTTGATTCCAAACTGCAATCAAGATTCACAAGTTTCATTACCCTTTGAAATTAAGTCATTTTTATTACATGTATTTTGATAACAGTTTACAGTCAAAATAGTATCGTTTTAATTGCCCTACATGACTGTAATACAGCCCACACTATAGCACCCGTGTTTGGGTCGACACATGTAGTTATTGAGCTGGACTAAAATTGGTAAAGTCTCGTATAGATTAAGTTTTATCGAAATTCGTTTGGAATGTGAAGTTTAATATGTGTATTTTGGATGGTCTCGAAGGCTCGGATAGCGATCTAAGTTTCTCCCTTTTTTTCCGTGTATTTCGTGGGTGCTTTTGTTGACTTGGATGAGATTGTGAGAAAAAATTACATTGCTTAATGTAAGTTATTTATGTGGGGAAACATTAGATTATTGAATATTTATAGTTTATCAATTTCATTTGTAAAAAAATGAATTATAAATTTAATTCCAATAAATTACCACTGAGTTTGTTGGAGACTTGAGTACAATTACATACTTATTCTGTCTTTTTTTCTATAAATCCTATATAAAATAGGCGAGTAATTATTTAACGCTCTCGGAGTACTATATGATATTTTCACGTGATACTCCAAATAAACTATGAAATGACAAACTTCTCGGGGTGAGACATCACCACATATATTTGTTGGGTTATTAAAAGACAGGACTAACTCATATAATGTTGTGGTAGCTTATGGACCGAGAATAAGAGCTACATGATTCTGCGGGCTTATCTAAGGTCCAACATGTCCGGCCCAAACATTTATAATAGAATGCATTTAGAATGGGCTCAGAGTCCAACATGTTCAGGCCCAAACATTTTTAATAGAATGCATTTAGAATGGGCTCAGTCCAACTATTTAGGCCCAAACATTTATAATAGAATGCATTTAGAATGGGCTCAGAGTCAAACATGTTCAGGCCCAAACATCTATAATAGAATCCATTTAGAATGGGCTCAGAAAAATTGTCATATAGTCTGGGCCCGGGTGTTAACATCACAATTGGGCCCGGCCCTCCTCCCAGTACCCGACTCCTAGGACAACACACTGAGTTAACCAGGGCATTTTTCTGATCTCAGATACCGAGTCTTCGACCACATCACAAACCCTAAACAAATTTTCCCAATCCAAAAACCCAGGAAAACCACACCATTGCTTCGTCCTTAAACCCTAATGAGACCTACACCAATTCCTCCACTAACCCCCAAATGGACACCGCCGCCTCACCTCCTCTCGACGGCCTCAGCTTCTGGAAGTACATGCTGGCCGGCTCCGTTGCCGGCATGGTTGAGCACATGGCGATGTTCCCCGTCGACACTCTCAAGACCCGAATGCAAATGGCCGGCGCCACTCCGTCGACGGCAAATCCCCGACCTCCCGCTGCACAAGTCGGCCGATTCTTCGCCTCAATTGTCCGAACCGAGGGCCCAATGGGTCTCTACCGCGGCATAGGCGCTATGGGGCTTGGCGCAGGCCCTGCCCACGCCGTGTACTTCTCCGTGTACGAGATCTGCAAGAAGAATCTCTCTGGAAACCGGCCCGGCCACCACCCGCTGGTGCACGCGGCTTCCGGTGTTGTAGCGACCACCGCCAGCGATGCCGTTTTGACGCCAATGGACGTCGTGAAGCAGAGGCTGCAGCTGCGGCGTAGTCCGTATAACGGCGTAAGGGATTGCGTTGTGAAGATGTTTAGGGAGGAGGGGATTAAGGCTTTCTACGCTTCATATAAGACGACGGTCGTTATGAATGCGCCGTTCACGGCGGTTCATTTCTCCACTTACGAGGCAGTGAAGGAGCTCTTGAGCGAGTTGTCGCCGGAGAACGCTAGTGAGGAGAGGTTTGTGGTCCATCTTACGGCTGGAGGGGCCGCTGGAGCTCTGGCCAGTGCTGTTACCACTCCCTTGGACGTTGTGAAAACCAGATTACAATGTCAGGTAGTGGCTTTTACTCACTCGTGTTTTCACATTGCTAGTGTAAGGAATTTAAAGACTCAAACTTGACTGCTGGAATGTACCAAAGAGTATTTACAGCATAGTTTGGGTGCATCATTTGAAATGAAATTATTGGTTTGTAGAAGTTATACTACTCAAAACTAGTATACGTTTCATTATGATGCTTGAATTATGGATTCGTTGTTTACCCCACACGTGCGGGGGGATAGAGAGTTAGATGATTCTACTGTGTCTTCAAATGGTCAAAGATTAGATTGAGGCTGAGTACAGTTGTGTGATTTTATGATTGAGCATTGGTTGTGATTAGGAGGAAAGGGAGCTAGAAAATGCCTCCTGTGAAACTAGGAGGAGATATTATACATGGGAGTTTGGTGTTCTTATATATATAATAATACTACTTGTATCCGATGCTATCTTTTTGTTGAGACATATTTGTGAGAAGCACATGCCTTAGTTTATGGGTAGAATACAGAGAGAAGTGTCTTTCTTTTCCTTTTGGCCACTAAGGTGTGTGGTGCCCTTCTATTCCCACACGTAGAGTGCCCATCAATATATGATTTTGAACGTTAAGTTAGGGCTTTAGGGGTTATGGTTGGAAGTGTGTTTGGCAGTATATTGCTTCTTTCTGAGAGTTTAAGTTTATGAAGTTTTCCTGTACATTGTAGGATGACTTGAGGACATTGTTTTCAGGTGTTTGCACGTATTTCTTCGTTTGATGTTCAAAGCTTCAATAGTTTTTTGTTTCGTGTGGTCCTAATGCTCCCATACCTGTACTACTCAGTATTGGTATTTGTTAAAAGTTATTATTATTTCCTTGTTAGACATGTATGTTTAGTATTAGGGCAGGAAGGTATCTTAGTCATTTACATTCTTGTACTCTCTAAACACTCTCTATATATATCGTATTTGTGTTAGGGTAAATTATGATTCCCTAAACACTTTTCTAACTCTCTGTTTACGTCTTTGGTTTCTATGGTACCACGTTATAAGAAACACCCATTAAAACATGATAGGAGATGCTAAGAGGCTGTTTCCACAATAGATGTAAACAAAAACGAAACAAATGGAAGTCATAGTCTCCACACGTTGATGAGAAGTTCATATCGCTAGTACTTGGAGCGCCTCCTCACAGCAGGAGGTTCCACATCCAGAGATACGAACTCTTTCTCATTCGAGTTAGGTGAAAACAGGGTGTAAAACAAGAAAACTTGAAGAGGTAGATAATCTTATTATTTAGATGTTTGAATGCAATGGTGTACCGTATTAAGGAATGCTTAACGAAAAACCTGTACTGTAGTAAAAGCCCGCACCAATTATTTTCCCCCAAAAACAGATATGAGCAGATACTCCGAGCCAGATATCTAAGGGAATGCTTACAAAAGTTTCTTGAATGAGCAGAGCACCATTGAGAGAGATTTTAGGTGGAGAATGAGTAACAAAAATATTAATGATAAAGCAGGCTTGGGACCAATTTCAGGGTGGATTAAGTTACCGAAGTTGAGTGGCTCTGCGGACGATGTACCCCAATAACTAGGGGGCTCAGTAGGGTTAGCTGTGGGAGGACAGCGCAAGTAAACAAATGTGTATAAGCCCGGTCAATGATTTGATGGATTTGGAAAAGCCGGGGCGGGAGGACGGTAAAAGAAACGGCTCCTAAGAAGTTGGGGTTCCCAATGCTACTCAGCACCCAACAAGATGTGCCAACCTCAGGATGCTTTACTCCTGACCCCGCAAAGTTCCGAGATAGAGCTTAACCTGAGTCTCAGTTAAGAACGGCGATGGTCTACATTTCACACGGGGCACAATTCCGTGGATAATTTCATTTGATGTCGCCCTGAGCTAGGCAGGATACAAAGAGTGGTGTGTAATGTTATGTTGATATCTACCATATTAGAAATTCTTGATGGACCTCTTTCCCCTAGGGGGAACTCATAAACAGGATTTCATGCTGTCTCTACCTGGAGGAACCAGGGAACTCATACCGTGTTATAAATGGCTCCAAGAGAGGTCAAAAGTGACCAATTTTTCTGTTACTCTTTTCACAATGATTTTGAATGTCAAAAAGTTCTCAAGCTTAGATTTCCGGCTTAAGCCTATCGTTTGTCTCCTACCATTCCATCCGTTACTTGTGACTCAAAAAGCAGGGCGGAGAAAGAATGCAGGGAACCACACGAAGAAAGAACAAGATGAGGAGATATATACTAACACACTAGCCGTGCAAAATGACAAAGTGGCCTACTTAATGAAGTTTGGAATACTGGCCTTCCTGGGAGACTAAACTAACCAAACCGTATCGAGCCTTAAGTCTCAATCAATTTGGGTCCCAATCGGCAGGCTAAACTGATCATGGAATTTTAGAGGAGAAAACGCGCAAGGGCACTAGGATGGCATTATGCTCTAGAGTTACGATGCTCTCCCGCCTTCACTCCTGATCCGCATCACAAACTTGTGACTTGGTTTACGAGCTTAGGTCATACAAGATAAGCTTAGGTCGTACAAGATAACAAGTTCTCCGTACGGCCAACATATTGGTAGAGCTGTAAGGAAGCAGTCTTTTCAGGTTTCAACTTGTAATATAGCTCCCACAAAAGACACGGAAAAAACATGTACTATAGCTTCCTATTTCAATTCTAGAAACATACATTTCCCAATGTGTAATGCTGAAGTTGAATCATATTACACTTCTAACTAGTCTCTACTGTATTTTTCAGGGCGTAGGTGGAGCCGATACATTTAGCAGTGGTTCAATTCACATTGCTCTTCGACAGATAGTTGCAAAAGAGGGTCCCCAAGCTCTGTTACAAGGCCTTAAGCCCAGAATATTGTTCCATACACCTGCAGCAGCAATATGCTGGTCTACATACGAGGCTATGAAGAATTTCCTCCACCATTATTAACAATGCCATGTTTTCTTACAGCCCTAAATGATCTGGACAAATCTCGGCTTGCCTCCACATTTCGGAACCTGGGTCGGATCTCATGATTGTCCACATCAAGTAAGCCCTTGCGCAAGCCTCGGTGGAGAGGTATTTACTCATTTTTTTCCCCATTTTTCTCTCTGACTGCTGAGCGAAAAGCCGGATCATCCTCATAGCTAATGTTGTACTGTAATGTCATGAGTTTTGAATTTGTTGGTCACCTGTAACCACTTTGAGGGATGCAGCAAGAAGTTACTGTGGCAACCAAAGGCTTCTGTTTGTGAAGATGAGACTGGAGATGGGAATTTACTGAATGCAGCTAATGGCAATTATATATGTTCTCCAATTACACATATTTGTAGTTATTCAGTTGCCAATAACGAGATTCAATAATTTAAAGATTGGTTTTTCATTTGCTACTCGTCGTGAAAATTAAGTCTCATTTGGTTACAAGTGACTTGACTAATACGAATACACATGATTTTGTATCCCCAGATGGTAAATCTTGTGTCTGCCACTGATTGCATGCACTTCTACTTTTATTTCGAACTGTTGTGAGCCGAACTGGATGGGCCACTTAACTCGTATGGGTGCAACTCAATTTCTAAAGATGTGATGAGCCGAACCGTGACATTGAGCCGAACCCTGGTATTGAGGAACGGTCCAGATGCAGAACCCATCACATGAACTGGCCGATGGTCGGGTCTGGTTGAGGCATGCGACCCAATTGATTGTCCGAGCTGGGTGATTTCCCAGTAGGATTTCTGACGTGTCATGCAAGGCGGTAATCGCCAATGATGTCAGCACAAGCATTTGGCACGAGCTAATTTGGGCCTCAAAAAAGGATTCACTATATAAGGAATGGCACCCAACCGGAAATAGGTAGGCCTAAACCAAGTGTTTGAATTATATTGTATTTTCCTTCCTTTTGAACCAGAGTCTAACTTGAGTATCAGAGTATTATCCAGTTGGTCTATCAAACAACGTGAACGATCTATTACCTGTATATTTACGCTTCTAG
Source organism: Arbutus unedo (assembly GCA_014822125.1). NCBI lineage: Eukaryota > Viridiplantae > Streptophyta > Magnoliopsida > Ericales > Ericaceae > Arbutus > Arbutus unedo. The sequence continues at coordinate 3,644 of JABCMJ010010883.1, read as the reverse complement.
AAGAAAATATTCAAAGAAACCACTTTGATGAGGTTAACGGATTGACTCTAACCCCACAGAACTATTTTGCTTGAGACATGAAAGGTGGTTTAGTTACAGCTTGTGCTAATTTAACCAAGTCAAGTTATTTTGTGCAGGACCGTTTCAGTTTAAGGTCAAAATTTTGACAGTAGAATTAGATCTAAATGGTAAAAAATTCGATTTGGATTTTATTCTCCAAAGCTAGGGACAAGTAGTTGAATGTCGTGACAGAGTAATTAGAATTCGTACTTTGTCATTGATCCAATTTTTACCTCTCTTTGTCTCTTTCATTCACGTATGCAGGAAAAGGGGACAGATTTATCCCCGGAAGCTTAAATTGCTATTCGCTTCTATCCTTCTCAACTGTCTCGCCTCTACTATTAGTTTTGAAAGCTTGATTTGCAACCCAAGCGACTTCACTCTTTCGTCTAGGTTGCTTGAGCCAATCCTTAAATCATGAAAAGAAAAGTCTTAATTGGAATGCAGAACACGAGTCCTGAAGAATTTCCAAATAAAATCAGAGAAAGAATATTTAAAAACTTTGGATTTTATCCTAGAAGAACTAAAGGCAGAAGGGCGACAATCCTCTTTTTTCTGTAGCTTGATTACAAGTTCAAAATTTGACTGATGAGTTGGTAATATTCCAATAAAATAAAAAAAGGGCCGACAGAAACTTCTAAGCCAACCTCTCTCCTGAGAATTTGGAAGAGTCATGGAGGCTGTAAAGGTAAGCAATTAGAGCATGTGTCTGGCTAAATGAAAGCTAATAAAATTTGATTACTTATATCAAAGGTTTTGAATATAATTAGATCGGTTTAAATACCAGTTTTTCTATTTATACGGTACGTACCAGTACCGGTCATATACCGCGTATTGTATTAGATTTATCGCAACTATCAATATATATGTATAAACCATAGAAAGAGCCCAAAAATTTTAAAAAAAATTACTTTTTTCGCATCATTTTTTTAAAAAAAAATCCGGTGCCGGCCGATATTAGCCGATACTGCCGGTACCCGGCCGGTATTTAGAATGGTACAGTATTAAAGATTTCTGGTACCGTTTTTATGCCAAAATAGTACGTACCAACAAGTACTACCGATACCGGTGCAGTATTAATAACCTTGTTTATATCTACGCACAGTCAAATAGCATGTCGATGACCCCTATGCCCAACGTAACCAGATATAATCAGCAGTTACGCATTTTCAATAACCCCTGTAGAAACTTTTGACCTAACCTAATAAATTAAGATATTAATTAAGTGGAGATTTCTCAACATTATATGAAGAGATCTACAATCAACTAACATTTTTTGATAAGCTTAGTGTTCGGGTCAGTTTACACGTATTTTGACTAAGCTTTGGAGCATTAATTTCATCGTCCGCTTGCGGGGAGCCAAGTAAAGTCAAGACAAAATCATGTAGAAACTGTCTACATAAAAATTAATTAACATCTGAGAACTTTTGAATTTAAGATTTTAAGATGGAGCAAATCTCTAAATTCAAAACTTTAACCACTGGTCTAATTCGGATTTATATTCAACTAATATTATGTTCAAGAGTTCATCCATTTTATACCCAACCAGTTAACAGTACATGCATTTTATGCATAATATTCACACACAAAAACTCCATGTGTTCTAACATTGATTATCCATCATCATGTAAGAAAAAAAGTTCAACATTATTGTGGAGTCCTTTAATCTAAGTGTCATTTTTCCTCCTCTACAAATCAATTCGTATACTCCGAGCTCTAGTGACCTAAGATCTATAGCAAACGATAACAGTTAGTGTCATATCAGTCGAAATTCAGCCTAGAAGTACTCTGAAACCTAAGTCAGTACTTGAAAGAAAATCAAGCAAAGGAAAGTACTATTAGGAATTTCGAAAGTATGTGAACTTGTGTATCATACTTCTTCATGCATTGCACTATTTATACTTGACCTGACTTGAGCACCAAGTCAGGAGATCAAGACCCATAACAAAATTCGATGGTGACGTCACCTCATGACGTATCGTAATCTAACTTGGATGCCACGTGTCGTAGCCGATACAATTGTTTGCCACATCACCTCACCTCATTCATACATGGCACGGATTGATCTGTTGGGCTCGGACTCGGTTCGGCCCAAACGACGTGCCCTTATGGACTAGGCAGGTTGCCCTGTGTGCCATGAGTCTAGTCAGGCGTCTATCAGATGAATCCACTAAAAAAAGTTACTATTGGGCTTAGTTTATCGCCTAGTCTCAACTCACAGATATGGTTCTACCCAATCGTCCTTGTTGATTCACCTACTACAATCCTATAAAAATATAACTCAACATTCATACAAATCTCAAAAAAATTAATAAGGTTGATTTTTAACCATATTTTAAAATGGTTTTGTGGAAATCATCTTCTATTTATTCTAAAATCCAACCTTGATAATCTTCATATATAATTGAAAGCTATTGTTCAGTCAGGTGTATATATATTTTTTAAATTAGGGTGACATGTGTCCCTTCCCCTCCCCCTCTCTATCTACGCCGTGCATATATAATTTCATAAGATCTGTTATCACGTTAGACTAATAGTGACAGAGTAATACAAAGTTCACTACCGTACTATATTCTCTATCGTATTGAATATATTCCACACTTTGCGAGATTCTTCATATATATCCTATGACTATTTACAATTTAATCTTATTCATATGAATTGTAACTAGACACCTTGAATTTGTAATTGAATATTAATCCAATTTGGTACTCATATTCCAATCAAACAAAAGGACACATATTGCCACTACAATTAATTGTCCACGTGGTTAATGCATGGTTTCTTAAAGTCTTTCTTTTGCTAAATTGGGAAGGGAATAATATAGGGCGATGGGCGTTTTAACCATTTATAGAGAAAGATATTGGGTACTTCTCCTAAAGGACGAACACCGAAAACAAAATACAAGGAGAGTGGAGGAAAAAAGAAAGGGAGACAAAGGGGGTTCGAAAGTCCCCAAACCAAGAACAGAGACGGAAGTCTTTCGATTCATTCCCCTTTTCCCACATGGAGATTTGTGGTCCTTTATATGTGGAGTCTTTTGTTATCCCATCAAGACGTTTCTCTCACTTTTTCATACTCGTATATATGTACTTCAATATTTGATATTTTGTCCGCGATGCAATGAATTAGGTTTCGCGCTTTCCTAGTTTTCGGATCTCAAAACAAGAATTCCCAAAACAATGAATTGCAAGAGGTTTACATGTTTCCAAACATTAAGCATTAATGTTGTTACATGTTAATTATTGTATCAAGGTATAATAAATGTAAGCTCTTTTTTTCTCATTCTAATTTTTGCAAGAGCAAAATCATATATGACTGGTTTCATGATAACAATTGATCACACTCAAAAGATTTCGTACTCAAGACCTTAAGAGAGAACAAACTCTCAAATCCAAATTATTGACAAGCAGACTAATCCCTGAACGTGTTAGAACTTGATTTGAAGTTTTATGCATAATGATCAGTCTTTTACGTGTATATTATTGACCAAAACACCGTACTAGCGTACTCCATCTAGATGACAAGGTTATTTGGACTATCACCAAGAAATAAAAAAAATTACATTAAATTATTGAGAACTA
>JABCMJ010010882.1:0-15659 GCA_014822125.1 Arbutus unedo | reverse complement strand
CGATAACTACATCGCATACACGAAACAAAAGCAAGTTTTGCAGTACTTGGATTTCCCATGTTATGCTACACATATGGAACACAACTTCAAAGTACTTACCGAAAAGAAAGAACAATTCACAAGTCCAAGCCCCATAAATGCAGGGTTTAGACAAGGCATAAACCTAATCTGCAGCTCTAGTTGCATCAATGTTGCCTCCCCATTTGGACCTACACCCTCAAACTTGGTAGTATCCAAGCTTCTACAAATGTATGAAGCAAGATAACGACCCAAGCAGAAGGCAAAGGAGATGGCTCTCCCTTACTATTAAGCTGAACTTGTTTTCCCTGAGTTTGTATTAATGAGTTTTTACTTTACCAGTCACCACCACAACCTCGCTATTTATGGTTACTACAAAAGCATGAAAAGGCCAGAATATCCTCAAGGGAAAGAACGTTCCTTCCAATATACTTAAATGAGTTAAACCTTGTTTTGGAGGTTATGGCAGGTTTTGGTCTGATTTAGATACAAGAGATTGTTATGTAACGGTTGTAATTATTCAACGCCCCCGGATAAGCATGTAGTATTCTCAAGTGGTACTTCTAACAAATCACGTTGCGACATTTTATAATGGAACATCAACAATCACTTATGGTGGGTTGTGGGAGATAAGGGGTGGTTTACATAGTGTGTATTGGAGTAACTCATTGGCCAAGAGTACCACGTAAAAGGAAGTACATAGTTAGTCATGCAACGGAGGTTGTTTGAAAAGTTTGATTTCAAAGTAAATGGTGATGCATCGTCCTTGAGTTGTAGCTCATATATAATGGGATTCTTGATAAAGTTGTAGTAGAAAAGTTAAAAACACAGAAAATCTAATACGGACCCGTTTGATTGGTCGGACGACAAATGGGGATATATAATCACGTCAGATATGTAACCCTACTGGACACAACAAAAATGGTTAAAGAATATGGATAAAAATGAGGGGATTATCAATACTACATTCCCTGTGGGACTGCTTGTCCAACGAATGTATGTAATCCCTCCATCAATTGTTGCATTCAAACACAGGAAAGCCATAATCTGGAAGCATATGTTCACGCCTTCCATAGGTTGTCCTGGAACGATAGTATAGTCTTTCTTCTTCTCATAAAGTAACGAATAGGTACCACAAAAAGGAAGAAAAAGATTACCGCTAAAAAGGCCATAATGACGGAATAGATTGGTGGCAATTGCTCCTGGATGAAGTGAATTTGCAGTTAAATCCAACCCATTGTCCTGTGCACAAACAGTCCATTAATAGCTTACACTTGAACTCCAATTACCACTATACTCAGGACCAGCAATATCATAGAAACGCAGCATATAGGGGAACGTGAGCTACGTTATGTAAATGAGAGCATATTCCACATCCATGTTTTAGCACGAATTGGAAAACAATTGGGGAGAAAAAGAATATTTAAAGAGAGACGTAAATTCCATAGTAGACCATTAGCAAGTTCAATGTATTTAAAGTGGTACACATTACTTTCAAATGCCTGGCAAGTTCATTGGCATGCAGAACATTAGCAAGCTTTGACTGACCATACGCAGACAGATTGTTGTACCTGCAGATTTCAAGTGCGCAAAAAGATTCAAAGGAAGACATATACTTTTGGTTTTTTTAATACAAATAAAACTAAATTAGTGTCTGCAGAAATCACAAGCCACAAAAACATTGGACTAGCTTATGGCCGTTTTGCCAATGGATGTACCATTGCAGTGAAGGATTCACATGACTAACATAGGATCTGCCCAATGGAAAATGTTACTTCAATCAAGCACTGTTGATTGCTAATTCATGAATGGACGTATGTTGAATACGACCGTGAAAGTAGTCTTACCCTGATTAATCATTAATATTGTCAAATCTGATCCCTTGAGAATATGAAAATTGGTGCCATCTTGATGATACATTTACAATCCTACCTTCTTTACTAGTTCTACGTGCTGTTTTCTTCATGGTTTCCAACAATAAGTCAGTCGAGAAAATGACCTGCACAGAATCTCTCAATCACTCACCCACAGACGAAAATTGGTGAATTGATAGCTAAACTAAACCTTAATCCTCATTATTGATAAGAAATGAAGACCAAAAAACTACAATATGAAATACTTGAATGTAAAAATAATTTATCTTACCTAAGTGGTTCGTTGCAAACTGTAACTCTATCTTGTCTTTGGAAAGCATGAGTGGAGTTGCCATAACTCCTGCATTGTTACTTGCAACAAGAGCAAGAAAATTGCTATATTTAATACTTAAGCTAATCATTTTCTGTGGCATTCCCTACATGTCTTACATGAGGAGCTTTAGAGGAAGACCCAACGAACTGAACTCTGAAGCAAACTTCCTCACTGACGCCAATGAACTGAGGTCCAACTCCATAGCTTCAACTTTTGCAGTCCGGATGTCTGCCACTATAGCTTCTTTGACCACTTTTCTAGAAGCCATATTTCTAACAGCCATTACTACACGGACACCACACAATGCAAGTACGCACGCACTTTCAATGCCGATCCCACTTGATGCTCCTGCAATAACAACAAGAAGAATAAGAACAATACTTGCCAAAGATTCAGGCACCAAAGGAAAATGAGTAACAAAAGAAGGATTAAGAACAATATGGTACCTTGGCCAACATAGGTCAATCATCAGCATTGGTCCTTCTGTGCAATGCACTAGATGAACAACAGATTGAACAAGGAAACTCAAATAATCCAACTTCGGGGACATTCCACAAGGATCAGGCTTATATAGGTTACTTCAAAAGTTAGAGGGATTTGTTGCCCGGTGGTTCCTGCTGCTTATAAAATGTTGCACGTGAAGTATATAAGCATACAAATCGGTTCAATGAAGTTGAACATACTACCTTGTGTAATGTGTCTTTCTCAACACACCGAGATACCAGCATATTCATAAACACTAACTTTACACTAATTGAGAACAAAATCCAACTTCGCTTCAAGTCCGAGCAGGTGAGCAGTGACAAAGTAGTTTGAGAATTAAAAAATTGGACAAAACTCCGTTTTTGGTGCTGATTCATTCACAATGCACCACATGTACTCACCCTTTTTTCTTCCAAAGAACCTATTGTTCTGTACTTGTGTAGAAGGAAAATTGGAAGTTCACAAAAAAAGGTATCTCGAAGGGATGAAGACCAACCACATGATTAAATTACCAAGAAAATAAGGAGAATCGGGTTGTCCATTGGAATGAAACTTTGTGCGTGAAATTAGAGAGAGAGATTCTTTTGGAGCAGAGGTGAATTTTTTATTTTTTAATTTATCACGAAGCAGAGGTGAACTATAAGAAGTGAATGTCAATTGATAAGTGTTGTGACTTGTGATATCCCTCAGACAAATCCTGAAATCTCTAAATAAAACAAAGTACTTGCGGCAGCTTAATTGCCTAAATTGAAACAGGCATTGGAACGGAAATTTCATGACATCGAGTGATACGAACATCATCACGTCAATCGTTTAGATTTTCCGCTTCAAAATTGTCGTTCATTGCAGAATTATAGGTGTAAAAACATTATCAGCGACCATGAAATCCCAAATAAACACAATTGTTGTCAAACTGGGAATGGAGTAGTGAACAGTTACGTTCAAGTTTTGGTTAGAAATAAGGATTAGAAATCACCTGTTACTATGGCAGTGAGGCCAGTCCCATCAATTCCTTCCGTCACTTCCTCAGCTGTAGAACTAGCTGAAAATCCAGACGGCCCTTTCTGCTGAATAACCACATCTCTCTCTCTCTCTCTCACACGCGCGCACGCACAGAAAATGGAGAAGAGCGGGCAAAATTAAACTCAGCTCGTTAGGTGGATGCGGGCTCGCTTTATGTATACGGACCGTGATTTATTAGGCCGGTAGGTGGATGCGGGCTAAGGTATTCAGGTCCAGCTCGTCATATAGATTTGTGGTGCCCCGAAATATCAAGCCCGACCCGCCAACGTGGGGGAAGATCATCTCCAACCATTTCAACTGCCGCCACGTGCGAGCAGGTAACCCTAACATCAGTCATCGTCCCCATTTCCCCAAGGTTACTCTTATCTCTCTCTATAGCCTGTAGAGGTATTGCATTTCACTGCATCTTCGTTCACAAACGGCCGTCAATTCTCTGCCAACTGATTCTGGCCTCACATTCCAGGTATGCAAAAGCTCAAATTTTTTTCTTGGGTGAGCCAAAAGCTCAATTTGTCCCGAAATGTATTCGATTCGAATTTATGCAAAAGCTCAATTTTTTCCGAAATGCATTCGGTTCGAATTGGACTATGGATTTATGCAAAAGCTCAATTTACCTTACCTGATTGAGTTCATGTCGATCTTCTCTGTTGGGTGCTTTCATTTTCTCTTTTTGTCATGCATGCAATTCTCATTACTATTCTTATCTTCATCACCAAAGCTATCATTTTACCTTTCTTTCGATGTACTTCTATGGAGTATCTCGAGTGTTTGGATTAAGGTTTGTGTAGGCGAATTTGGAAATGTAAAAGCCCTGTAGGATTAGCTGGTGGATCTTTGGCTGTGGTCGGTTATCTCAGAACAGAGGTCGATGAGCTAGAGCGCTTTGGTTTTTCTTGTGGAGGAGAAATACCACGGCTGCCACTGTTCAGTCGTCCTGGCCTTGAGATTTTCATCGAGAAGCTGTTTTTTTTTTTTTTGCTAAGTACATTGAGAAGCTGTTATTGAGCCATTTGAGTTGAAATGGTTTTAACTGTCTGGCTGAAAACTGTATGGTTGCTGCACATTTTAGTTCGTCAAGAGTTAACAAACTCAGATAAGGCGTCCCGTATAAATCTCTCCGTAACCAGTTCCAGAAGTTCCTTAATTCTGAAACGAAATAAACCCAGTTTCTCTTCTCGATTTCTCGCATTTTCTCTGTACTATTGCGCTTTGTTCATTTCTTTTCGGCTTCATTTGTAGCAGTGTGTGCTCCCATGAACATCAATTAACTGATCTTGTGCATATAACACGTTTGTGCCTTTGTAGTGGATATTTTGGTCATCTCTCTCTCTATATGTTCGTGTGTACGTATATAAGTATTCCTGTTTTTATATCGACAAGTACAGTCTCGCCCTCTTTATCTCAATTTTCTTGAAGCATTTATACCTTATACATCTTCTCGTATTCTTAAGTTAAATAACAAACTGAATCCACGTATCAAATTTCGAAGTGTATTATCTAGAATAACAAATAGAACACCTTCGTTTGGATGACATCATACGACCACATTACTTTTCTGTAAGTTGCATGCCATCTTAGTTATTGCAAGTACACTGATCCATGTATCCACACAATGACTGTTCATATGGTATGTCTTTCCATCCATGCAATCAATGTAGCTATTGCAAGTAAGCTGAACTATGTGCATACAATAATTTCTTGATTGGCGGTTGCTCAATTTGAAGTTTTCAATTTTTCACGAAGTAGTTTCCTTGGAATGAGTAATGGCTTCTACATGAACATGTTAACGAATTTGCATTCACAGGTTGTCCTGCTTCTATACGGATAGCGCGAAGTGAGGACATTCTTTACATTTTTCTTTTTCATCGAAATAGCAAATCCAGAAGTTGCTTCGTGGGGTAAAGGATATCACCAATTTGTTGGCCTCAAGCGAGAGTACACTGGAGTAGCTATAGGTAGAGGTATGACAGGGAGATTTGGAGTGAAGAGCAGGATTGGGTTTTGTTGATTGGTTGAATTTAGCTTGATAGTCTCTGTAACTTTTACATGGAAAAAGGGCTAATGTCTCATCCCAAAGCCTAATTGTGACGTGCACATCAATAAGCATGTATATTCTAGTGCACTTTATTTGAAGAACACATCAATAAGAATGAGCATCTCAACTGTAACTTTTAATGAAGTATAGTGTCTAATCCCATAGTTATAGTCCTACTGCAGTCTATAGTTTCTTTTGTATCTTTAGCTTTTTTTAACTTCAACCGAAGATTGGTGATAAAATTCCTACATGTGCTTCACCAAATGTAAGGAGTTATGACATTTGAATACTTGAGGAATCATGAAATCCGTTGAATTTGCATTACTATTCTTTTTTCCTTTTGGAGGGCTTTCATGAGTGAATGCCTTTAATGGTAAGCATGGACGGGATTGGTTCAATTTTATAGTCATCCAAGAACCAAACAAACGCCGATGGATTATGAATTTGGAGAACCAAACCAATCCATAAATTCATACCACCAAACCATTAAATTACAGTTCGGCTTCTGTTTTGTACTATGGTTTGCTTCAAATTGCGATATCATGTTCATAAGCTATTTAAAGTACTTAAAATCTCATAGATAAACTCGATCAAAAATTATATTATAACCAATTCTAGTAATTCACCAAAAACTTACCCACATAAACCAACAAAAGAATAGCAGAATACTAGCTGTTAAAAGCCTAAGTATTAAACTAACATAATAAATGCTGCTAAGTTACCAAAATGAACCAATTAAGAATACCAAAAGTCGTAAGATGGATTACCTAAATATAGAGCCAAATATGTCTTATAAGCCCTTGACTAATGAAATGAAATAATACAACAGGTACGTCACTCTTTTAAACCAAACATATCGCGTAATACATTTATCTACACACACATGTAGTTCTATATAGAGTTATGAAAGGGGGATTTGAAGTGAAGAGCAGGATTCGGCTTTGTTGATTGATTGAATTTAGCTTGATAATTTCTGTAATTTTTACATGAAAAAAGGGATAACGTCTCATCCCAATGCTTAGTTGTGATGTGCACTTCAATACACACGTGTACTCTAGTGCACTTCATTTGACAAACACATGAATAAGAATGAGCATCTCAACTGTAACTTTTAGTGAAGTATAGTGTCCAACTCCAAAGTTATAGTCCTATGGTAGTCTAAAGTTTCTTGTGTATCTTTATCTTTCTTTAATTTCAAACCAAGATTTGATGATAAAATTCTTACATGTTCTTCACCAAATGTTAGGAATTATGACATTTGAATACATGAGGAATCACGAAATCCGTTGAATTTGCATTACTATTCTTTTTTCCTTTTGAAGGGCTTTCATGAGCAAATGCCTTTAAGGGGGAGCATGGATGGAATTGGTTCGATTTTATAGTAATCCGTTAACCAAACCAACACCCGTGGATTATAAATTTGGAGAACTAAACCAATCCGTAAATTCGTACCACCAAACCATTAAATTAGGGTTGAATTTTAGTTTTGAACCACGGTTTGCTTCAAATTGCGAGATCATGCTCATAAACTTTTTAAAGTACTTCAAATTTCATTGATAAACTTAATCTAAACTTTTATTAAAACCAATTCTTGTAATTCATCAAAAATTTGCTGACATAAACCAACAAAAGAATGATAGAATACTACCTATTCAAAGCCTAAGTACTAAATTGATAAAATAAAATGCTAATAAGTACCAAAATGAACCAACTAAGAATACCAAATACTAAATGTCCCAAGATGGATTACCTAACTATAGAGCCAAACATGTCTTCTAAGCCCTAAACTAGTGAAATGAAATAATGTAGCAATAGGTATGTTGCTCTTTTAAACTAAACATGTCTCATAATACATTTATCTACACACCCACACAACGGCTTGGATCGTTTGGAACCAGAACCATGAGTATAAATCCACAGACCAAACCATTTGACGTGGTTTTTAATTCTTTGAACCAGAATGAAACCACACAACTAAAAACCAAACCAAACCAAACCGCCTAGTTGGATTGGTTCACAGTTTGGCCGTTCGTTTTCTCACCCCCTAAATGCCCTTATACTAGCATGTGTATGATCTGCACTCAATATTAGTGTAATGTAGATGGTTGTGTCTAGAGAAAGTAAAGTCGGTTAAGGACTAATAATCATATTTAGTATTTGTAAGAATCTTTCTGGATTTGGATGATGCAAGATCTGATCACTATGTTGGACTCCCCCTCCCTTTACTTATTGTATTTCATAATTCTTCTTCCTTTTTCGTACATATTTAACCACATGATCGGCACATGCAATTTGCGTGCCAAGCAATTTCTATAAGTGTACAAATAAAGGAAAATTCTGGTATTCAGATTATTGCCCTTGTTAATATTCTTTAGTTGTTCTTGAATATCGATATGCGTTAATTAAGGCTGAGTATGACTTGTCATTGGTTTGATTTTGAACTTTATATCCTTAGGACGAAGAAAATATGATGAGCCTTTAATCTCAAATAATTATGTAAAGCCTTATCAACTAGAAGAGAAGTTATCCAGCAGCATCTCACGAACAAATTGGTAAACGAGAAATGCAAAAAGCTAATGCAAGGCTAATGGTCGCTATTTCCCTTTCTCATGCAGAATACTTTAGGTAATTGAAGAAAAGAGGCAAAAGAAAAGAAAGTAAAGAAAGAAAAACGATAGTTGGGGAAACTAAAGGCGTCATTGAGTAGAACAGAGATTGGATTTACGTCTGGCATTTTCTATTTCATCGTACTTATTTTGAATGTGGTAAGATAAGATAACTTTCTGGTTTTGAAATTTGACAAATATCAACAGGTGTTCCCTTTAGGCTTCATTTGCTTTAGACACCACGCTCTTGTAACTTCTTCTATTTTTGGGATGAACTGTTTCAACTTCCAAGTTATATATGTATATCAATCCAGAGGACTTTAGATGTGTGGCCCACTAGGAAATATATGACCATATTCAAGTATTAGTTATGCTGTATCCCTCTTGTATTTTCACTTGTCCAAAGAAAAGATTAAGATTCTTGCATCTTCAGGCATAACACCTTATCATTTCTCAAATTTTTGGTTTTTCCCTTTTCAGCACCCATAAGCCAAGTGACCGGACTTTATGAAGTTCTCTTCTTAAGAAACAACTCGATACTTTCTTTTCTGGAATTTGGAAAGCCCCAATCTGGAACTCACGGGTAAAGAGCCTACACTGACTTCACAGAGTTCATCTCTCAAAGAAGAGAGAAGTTCCTCTTCCATTGTTTCTGCCAAGCTCTTGAAGTCTAACGTACAACGCGGTTCCTTTTGAAGAAATTCCTGTAGAAAAGCTTCACAGTGATGTCGGAAGGTACAATGGCAGTTGTCAAACCAGAGGTATGATTACCATTCTGTACACACTTCTTAAGTAGACAATATCATTTTGTTTTACTACAATTGCCTAATTGGTTATTGGGAACTTTTTCCTTTGGTAGACTTTGCAAGAAGTTGGAAACAGTTGTAACTTTTAAGCGTTACATTATGCTATTATATGTACTTTTCCTGCACAATAATGTTTTTATTATAGGATTGCTTTAGTGCTCTTGGCTAAGAGTTCCGTATGATAGCAATGACATATTATTCATAAACTGCAAAATTGCCTTGAATGGCGTTCGCTTTACGCAAATAATATTAGTGTCGGAACATTTAGTCTTGAGGTTTATACAAGTAAATGAAAGACTTCGAGTTATCAGTAGTGTATATCTGTTTCCATTGCTTTGATATCCGTTTTTTTATGCCCATTGTGTAACTATGTTTCTTTGGTGTAACAAGAAGGAAGAGGTTGCCATGTTTTGCCCCATGATATGTCGAGAAGTACTTCAAACAGGCATGGGATCTTCCAAAAACTATGCCATATCTCTTCCTCAACGAGTTAATCCTGCTACCTTGGGCTTAATACTTGACTATTGTCGGTTTCATCAATTACAAGGCCGTTCTAATAAGGTTTGATGTGATTTTGAACTCTTTTATTGGCTTAAGATCTTGTTGGATAATGTGGATAATATTTCTGTAGGTTATTATTCGGTATATTAAGAATAATGAACAAGAGAAGCAACACACTTTCACATTCAATATTTGCATCATTTTGTTTCCAATTAGCACTCTTGCAGTCAATTGTCTAGGTGTTCTTTTTATTTCCACCAAGTTAACAGCTGATGATGTGTTCCTTTGATTACTAAAATGACATCAAGGATCAAAAGTTGGGCCACAAAATCTATCTCTTATGTTGGTACGCTACAAGTTGTTGATTCCATGAGCATCCAAGTTTTTTGGAGCTTCCATTCCATCCTCTCCAAGAAGAAAAGTTGTAGATTGAACTATTGCGAAAAAAATCTCGTCTGGAGCTGAAAGTTATACTCATTCCCATAAGGTAGCTTGGGATGCTATCTGCTTGCCTAAAAAGGAGGGTATTCTAGGAATTAGCAAGCAGAAGGACTGGAACAAACCCTCAATATCAATGCAAGTGTTCTATTTCCTCTTAATTTATATCCTCTTGTGCACAATGGACCGCAAGTACGTGATTTTAGGGATACGCTTTTGGGCGCTAAATGAAAACTTGACGAAATAATGTTCGTTCATTCGTTCATGTTACTGGGAGTAGTTTTGCTTCCTTTAGTTTGAGAACTGGCATCCTGCTGGTTTCAATTTGTTCAGGAAGTACTCCCAATCTAGATTTGTTGTCACCGTTCATCTTAATCAGTGGCTTTTTAGCCTTTCTCCTCTCAAGAGCCCCACTTTCTTATCCCAATTACTTCAAGGCAGATAAGAGATTGAGACCATCTTTTATTTCAGCATAAATACTTAAATTAGCTTGGAACTCTCCAAGAATGTCTACTCTTTTTGTGCGTTGGCACAATAATTGGTTTTACGAATATTCCTTGGCACAACTTTATTCTTTGCATGGATGTGACATGTGAGCTTTGAACTAGGGATGAGATTAGAGAAGGAAGGGGTGCCTTCTTCTTTCATGCAATCATCTAGAGGAAAGAGAACAAATCTATGCTTTTCTCCTTCCCGTATTCTAGAGCTTTGTGGTACTTTCTTTTTAACTAAGCCTTAGGATTCAGAAATCAAATGGATTATGATATAATCAGGAAGCTAGCTTGGGCAGCATTGACATATCATATTTGGCACAAGAGAAACTTCTCAATCTTCAGAGGCTTCTATAGATTGAGGTAGCTTCTTCTGAATCAAATTAAGTTATGATATAAGAACTGAAGTTTCTCATCTGTATGTCGTCAAGCCTTCTAGTCCAATTATTCTCTCGGTAATACTTAGCATATGCCATGCTACTTTTTAACCATCATAATCACTATTGGTATCTACTCCCCCTCGGTTGTATCGGTTGGTCTGCCCTCCTCCTTATTTGGATCCTTTGTTTCTTTAGTTAAATTTTTACTTTCCTAAATATTCTCTCTCTCTTACACACACAGAGAGAATGGTTGGGGGAGTAAATAAGACAACATTAAATTATAAATAATTGTGTTTTTTTTTCTGATAGCTGAGGTATTCGGCCTGCTTTGGAATTACTCCCAACTTAATGCCGACTAGTTCTTGGGGGACCAATTCCACCGTCCACTTGCGAGGGCCCCAATAATTGTGTTTTCTTATCTCCTCCTTATTTGTTTCTTTAGTTAATTTTTTACTTTCATAAATACTCTTTCTCACACACACAGAAAATGGTTGGAGGAGTAAATAAGACAACATTAAGCTATAAATAATTGTGTTATGACGATTCTGACTGTTTGATTTATATATTTTGCATCCAGGAGAGGAAAATTTTTGACGAGAAGTTTGTTCGCTTAGATACAGAAAAGTTATGTGAGTTGGCATCTGCTGCTGATAGTCTCCAGTTGAGGCCTTTGGTTGACCTCACAAGCCGCGCACTTGCTCGAATGATTGAAGGGAGAACTCCAGAGGAAGTACGAGAAATATTCAATATACCCGATGATCTTACGGAGGTATTGTTGCCAGAATAAAGTCATTTTTTCCGATCTTTTTGTCTTATGTTTTTTTCTGGGGTGTGGTTGAAGGGGGTGTAGTTTTGTCTGATTCCACTATTTCTCACGTAGATCTTGTGTTTCAGGAGGAAAAGTTGGAGCCACTGAGAAACATAACTGATGATCCACACATTAGGCTTCTCAATAGGCTATATGCCAGAAAAAGGAAAGAATTAAGGGAGAGGGAGCAATTAAAGGTGGTTACATGTACTTCTTTGTCGAACCTTTTCTTTGCCTAGCTTCGTTTGATGCTTACTATGGTACACATAATTTATTTTCCTCCCTCAGTGACAAATATTGCACTCATATATAAATGTTTGCACATGTTGAAGATGTGTTTTTCTTGTTTTTCAGAATATTGAAACTGAAGAAGAGCAAGTCGATAAACGCTCTGTCGATGATCTCTTGTCGTTTATTAATGGCGGAGATGGAGGTATGTGTGAACAATGGTTCTATTGCATCATTTTCTGTCAATTGCCAGCTTCAAGTTTTTGTTTTATGGTAGAATTGTATAGGAAAATGTGAGAGCAACATAAATGAAATAGAAATTTAGTATAGGTGTCTAACAAAACAAAAGATTTGGTTCGTTAGGGGAATAATGGCTAAGGGTGGCTCTCATCTCAAGTATATTTTGAAATCTAGAGCCGTGAGGAAAGGAGAAGATCTGGATGTGGGGGTTCTTATCAGCATGACTCATGCGCTTTGGATTTTCATATTTGTACTTGGTTGATTGAACTTTTAGCGAGTTCATGCTCTTTTGTGTCTGGGGTTGTTTTTGACATACAAAAGATGTGACACGGCTACAAATTGGGGTTTAGCAAAATGTTGTGTGCTTGACTATAACTGGACTAGAAGTTGTGGCACACACGATTGGTGTGCAATTATATGTTGCAAACAAAGGAAAGACACTTAAAATTTATGTCTAAATACTGTACCATGTATACAATTTACCAATAAGAGTTCCATCTTTCTTTGCTTCAGCGGACAATGAAGGAAAGAAAGAGATATTGACGTATTTGTATTTGAAGATAAGCTAAAAAAATGAGGAAACTGTGGGAAGGACCTTTATCCAGAAAGGCATTGTCTGGGATTTGGCTTGCCTTTCTTGAGCCGGGACTCCATCCCATGCGATCCAAATAGCATAGGAGAAAAAGAAAAACTAAGTAGTGGTGATGTCTTTGTTTGATTGACAAGTGTAACAGAAGTGGTTTTGCGAAGTTGTGATTGCTTGGAATTGTCATTTTTGAGCTTTCAGTTATAGGGTGACAAAAGTTAGCTAAGATGTAAAACAAAAAAATTACATTGGACAATTATTGGGTAGGGAAAGTGTGATCCGGCTTCATTTTTTTCCTTCACACCAAGTGGGGGTTGCTTCTATTATTATAGAGATATTTTGCATTTAATTTAGCTGTTGATAAACTTCGAGTTTTGTGGGTAAGAAAAACTTTGAAGCTGAGAGATTGAGGAGGAAAGCTATCTTAGGAAAGTGTGGTAGTAGGAATAGATGGGATCCGCCTTGCTGGTTAGGCTTTCCATATTGTGGACTATTGAAAGTTTGTGCAAAATATATGCTGTTCTTTGAGGGAAACAATTCCATGCTAATCAACAGAGGTATTCCTAATGGTTGGATTTGGCGGATCCCTGTGCTGTTCTTTTGTTTTTTAATGTGGGCGTTTTCAGCCACAGCGTTGTTGGTTGCTATAACTGCATCTAGAACACAAATTTTTCTGTTTTCGAACTGTGTTTGTACAGATCATAACTCAACAGTCGTGCTAACTTTGTTTTCTTATAGTCATCATTCAGAAAGCATGATATGACACGTGTATAGTATAGCTATTTCTTGTGAGGCATCTTGAAGTATCCCCCTGTGCTTATAACTTATGTCATCTTCTTCTTGGGCAAATGGAAGTGCTACATGTCTTCTTTTCAAAAAACAAATCTTTAGAACTTTTGCAAGTTTATTGGAGTTTCTGCCTTGCAGATTCAAAAGGTGTTGCTATTAAGAACAAAAAGAAGAACCGGAAGAGAAAAGATCAACCAAGGAAATCTTCTTCAAACAACGAGACAGGAAACCATAAGAAGGTTGCTACCAATTTGTCCTCTCATTTTATCGCTGCTTTTCCTAATGCAATGTTTTTCGTTCCCTCCCTTTTGGGGAAGACTATAATGCTTTTGTTCATTGTTGGTACATCGTGTTTTGTCGACTTAGAACTTTAATGGTATATCTTCTGCTTTGCCAGAATGATACAGTAGACAATGTGCCTTCTCTGAATAAATCCTCAAGATTGCAGGATTCTGCACCTGTCACCTTTTCACCTAACCTTGAGTTTGTTGAAGATGATGTTGATGATGAATTAGATCCTGCTATGAAGGAGGAAATTGACAGGTTCGATGTTTGTCTAAATATGACTGTTGAAAATATGTTATACTAGTTCTTTTTTGCTTTATTCTCCCTTTCCTTCAACTACTTTTCTGCTTATTTTTATTTACCACTTTTTTAGGAGCACATGTTCCCGTCTTCGTATTTGGAAATTGATCTTAGCCAAATTGAGCAACTCTTACCTATATCCGCATGTATACTGCAGGGAAGTGGAGGATTTTGCAAGGAGATTGAACTCTGTTTGGCCAAAAAGAGTGCAGGAAAGTGTATCTTTGGGCCATGAGAGGCTTATTCCAATGTCTGTATACGACAGTGGATCGTTGAAGAGATATAATGGTATGCTCTTAGTCCTTTGCCTAATTCCTCAAGAGTTACAGCCTACTTTCTGTATCGGGGGAAAATAAAATCAAGCATACATCGGAGCTATGCACTTTTTATTGAGGTGGTTGCCATACCCAAGAAGAAAAAATGATTAATTTCCATATCTAGCAAGAAAATAAGTGTGCTTTACTAATGAAAAGAGAATAAATGCTCTAAACAAAAAGTCCATTGGGGGGAACACTCAACGGCTTAGGTCGCATTCCCCCAGTGGGGTGACTTCATTTCAAGTTCTTTTCTATTAACTTGCATATCAAAAAACAAAAAGCAGAGTAGAAAGTTCCATACTTTGACCTTCACCGTGTCTCTCTCACTTGATAATTGATATACAGATGACAAAGCAGCGGAAAACGCACACAGAAGAGGTGGTTTTCTTATGGTTTAAGTTGTTTAATTTTGAAACAGGTTTAGGCCAACAGCAGTAATCCAGATGACATATGACCCATTTCTCAGCAGTTGCATCTTCAGCAGTTTTGAGCAAAGCGCTTGAAGGACGAACTGTATGTGTATTTATCTACCCCACAATGCCCAACTTCAAATTAGTCCTCAGCTTCCTGTATGTTGGAAAAGGCTTGAAAATGTGAAAAAGAAAAAGGTGTAAAAAACTTGTTGTAACGTTTAGGCATCAACATTGGTTGGTTGGTTGGTTGTTTCTTTAGAATGTCCTTGTACATCTTTGTCTTTCTGTCGGTCTTTGAACCGTTTTCAACTCTTCTCGTTTTTTCATTTATCATGTTGCGGTAATGTCTGTTTTGTAGCGTTCGGGAAAGAGTAGTGAGTACTCAATTTTTTCATTGGTTTTGAGTTTTCATGGACTGAGAGGTGTACAAGTTGTGCGAAATGTGTTTTGTGAATCTTCCCTTGAAATGTGAAATAAGCTTTGCCTTTATTGATTTCATGTTATGCGTTTGTGTTGCAGTTTTGCTTTCCTTTCAGATTAGTTCAGTCCACAAGGTGCCCGTGTCTGTTATTGGTTTCAAGAGTTTGTATTTTGAATTTGAGTCCGTTTCTGTACCATTTCCGTCGAAGAACCTACTGAAAATGAAATGACAGATAACTTTGCTTGGTTGTTTTATGAGTTGGTGTTGAATTTAGGTAAATTCGAATTCATTTAATTTGAGTTCC
>JABCMJ010010879.1:0-10187 GCA_014822125.1 Arbutus unedo | reverse complement strand
ATATGTAGTGCAGATAAAACGACATAATTTTATCGGCACTGTTTCAAAATTACAACGTTGTGATTTTATATATTTTAAGAACAACTCGCAGATCAATCAAAACAACATAATTTAAGGATAAAAATGACAAAATTATGTCGCTTGATTTATATTATACGCGCACTATAAAAAAATATAATTATTCCTAAGTGACATTATTTCTCGTTCAGCTCTGCACATATTATTTTAATATGTTTCACCACTACAAATTCACGTAGTAAATGTGTGCAACATATGAATGTGTTATGATAGAGATGATTAGTACACCACATGACAGTATCCGAGTAGCGAAAAGGGTGTATTTATCAACTTGACCACATTGACCTGAATAAATCTAGCTGAAGTGAGAATTATGTAATACTTTAGGGGGGGAAATGCAATTTATTCACTAACATAGGAAAACTCTCATGTAATCAATTGAGGGAACGTACGAAGATTACAAGAAAATAGATGCTTTGTAAATTTTAAAATATAAATTGAGACACAGTCCGAAATCATCGATGAATGTGAAACTCTCTAACTATAGTAATATGAATTTTATGTGAATCGAACGATTTTGAACACATCTACATTCAGATTTCTATTTTCAAATTGTTTGTGTGGAGTTTATGTTTATGATTTTTAATTAAAGTAATTATAAGAACACAGCTAATTCAGATATAAATGTGTCCAAAATCATTCGATGTACATGAACCCCTTTATAATTTAAGGACTCCACGTACATCTAAAATTCCAAACACAAATGTGTATCTGTGTCCGGATGTGTCCGAATACATCTGTGTCCTTAGATGTGTTCGGTTAGGTTTTTCTCAAAAAAATTTAGAAAATTTTTGTGAACGGAAATTTTTTTCTCAAACATCGTTACTTTTTTCTCCAAACAATATTCATTTCCCTAGAGAGAGAGAGAGAGAGAGAGAGAGAGAACACCTCAAGAATATTAAAAAAATTTAACTCTCAAATTTTTTATAAAACACTTACACTAAACAACATCTCAGAGTTTTTTTCTCAAAAATCGAATCGTTTCAGAAACATTTAACCGACCACACCCGACTTTTTGTTTTTATTAACTGTTTGTGAATCCCAATACCCAAAGCTAGAAGCAATAACACTCCAACAAGCAGCAGGCATCATTAGAGAGCAACCAAGTGAAAAAGAGAAGCCAATATCAACTGACTGAATTGATAAACATAACCCCAGTGAAATTACGAATCCTATGCGAAGTTTAATCCATAAACTCGAGATGGTACTTGAAAACATGATTAATTTCATGTAACTTTATGAAATTCGTATTGAACAAAATGCCCAAATTGGAAATGTAAAAATTCGGGCTTGGAATTAGAAAATTAAAAAATGGGGCTTGAGAAACAATTGGCAATAAGTAGAAGATTAGAAACAAATTAGTAGAAGTTTCAGACTAGTACACTAACCTTTACCGAGGTTTGAGAAATTTCTGATCTCTTTTATTTTTAAAATCATTATGCAGTTATTTTTTTATCGTTAAAATTATTTAAACATTGTTTGTTAAACTATTAGACCTTCAAGTTTGGAATTTTTTTCTGACAAAATAAATCGTAACATAATTTTTACCACGACCAAAATAACTTTTGTCAAGTTCTATAGATTTTTATGAAACCAAAATTCGGACAGCCTTTAAAATTTGTACACAATTTAATTTCAGAAAAAATTCAAAAATAAATATATGCTACTGGGACATGATAAGAATTATATTATACTTTGTTTTGCTAAGTAAAATTTTGAACTTAAGATTTCAATAATTTAACCGAGGACGTTTGACTTATTTTAATGATGTGGAAGATAATTGTATTATTGTATTATTGTTTGAAAAGAAACAGAGGTCAGAATAATTTCAAAAATCTCAAAAGAAGTCAGTAATTTTAAAAATCTCAAAGGAGGTTAGTATATTTGCTAGAAACTTCAGAGATCAGTGTAATTTACCCTATAAAAAATTAATGATTATATACAAAGAGAATTTACCTATGTTGGAATTCCAATAAGAGGGTTCACAAACACTGCTCAAGTGTAATAGAAAGTGATACTGCTACTGGCTCCAAGACTGCAACTCTTTACTCTTGTGATATCAACAGAGAGAGATTAAATATCTATACTTTACAGACAAGTTAACCATACCCTTAAATCATCAGTTTCATGGCACAAAAACTCATCCAAATCGTGTAATGTTCCCTGCACGAGTCACTTAAACGTTAACACGATATCACAGACCACGCACCATGCTACGTAGCATTCCATAAACACGTCTATGTGACTATGTCCACGTACACACACACGCACAAAGAGGGAGAGAGACACGTCGATGAAAATAGCAAGGAGTTTTATCAGAATAAACTCCCCAGAACAAATCATAAATTATACAGTTGAGAAAAATTATAGATGTCCCAAAATCACATAGCATAGACTAACATGTACAGCAAACACACAATAAGTACTATGGTACAGTCATATGTTCTAGACATGAGTCAAATTTATGATCTACAGACAAATAGCATGTGCGATATGTACTTATCCAAAGAAGCTTCCAGAACAACCATGAAATCTGCTTCCCTTTCAGAACAGATCTTTCATGCCTTTTCAGCTATAGTTTTTTCCCTGTTGGAGGGATGCACCGTAAGGAAAAGGTTAATCAGACAAAATAAATTCAGTTCCAAGTGCAGCAGTACATGAAAATCAAAAAATGCCATAAAACAGCATCAAAGTTCACTCTGCAAACACGAGATGTACTGTAAACAACAAATCCCGAGAGAGAGAGAGAGTAGAATCTTGTTAACTCTGTGAAACTAAAGCTGTAATTTGTCTTTAGATACACTTACATTTGCAGAGCATATATGGGAATGTGAACCAAATACAAAATATTTGGTGAATCACGAAGAGATAAAATCCAGAAACAAGCATCGTTGCCAAACGACAAATGTATATTCAATTGGAACATGGACTTTTGCAAGACAAGTTATAACTTCGATCTACCAGTCTTGAGCATCATAGAGCTAGTAACTTTCTTATATTTTAACATAGCAAATCTCGAAAATATAAGGCAAGAAGCGTATAAAACAGTGGGGTATATCCTAGACCAATAATCGAAACTTGTGTGTTGGTGCACCCACAATGTTGTATGTCTGCACATATGCAAAAGTGATTGTGGAATATATCTCTGCACAAAGCTTCTGCGGCCACTATGAACGTGCACTGGAGTGTGTGCGCGCGCATGTCAACATTAACATCTAAAATGGATCAGTTTAGTAGCAGAAGTCAACAAACTGGGCACAATTTGGGTTATTGAAAGCATGGTACTACTGCAAAACTGTCAGCAGAAGAAACATATAAGAGGTAAATATACCTCTGCTGATTTTGGTAAGTGATGAGAGAATAATGGGTTCCAGTTTCTGGCAAATGGAAATGAGCTTTCAGAAACATTTGAAATGCACAAAAACCTAACACAAAGGAATCAAATACACTGCAAAACTCAAGCAAAATGTTATTCATGTTAGGATCCTTGGCGGGAGTTAAGGAGAGTAGTCAACTTTACGCCCGTCAAATGTAACGTTTAGCAAAGTGGAACTCTAATGCGGGACCAACAACTCTGAATAAAACTAAACACAATAAAACCTGCCTAGTAACGACACATGACGCTGGGTTTTCCCTTCATCTTCTACCACTTCTGTGTGAGTATGTGGGCCAGCGCCCAGCACTTCATAACTTGAGATTGTCTGAAATGTGAAACGGACATCATTGAAAGAAAAAAGACTAGAACGCATGCTAGTCTTGCTTATTAATTGCTTGAATACTTTAAGCCCTACAAATTGACAAACTCAATTGACTTAGATATCAGAAGGCTGTTTGCTGACACTATACCGGTATCTTTAGTTTTTCTTGTACGTAAGGAGATCGAGGGCGTTTAAAACCACTCCATCACTGTGCATCTATGGAACAACCTCAATAACTGCCAAAGAAAACAAACATTTACACACAGAAAAAGAAACATCACCTTCACGTCTCAACGAAATTCTCCCTTGGGTTTAACTTTATCAAGCCACTCAAAACTAGTCTCCCTTGGGCATAACTTTCTCCCGCCACTAAAAAAATAGTCGTACATGGGCTCCCACTTACAACATGGTCAAGGAGAGACCAGTAAGTAGACAGCATCGGGCATAGATTATTACATAGTAATCAGATGAGAAATAATTTTATGTTAGTATCATGCCCTTAAATGTACCTTAGTAAAGAAAACAGATCACTTTCTGGAGGCATTTAGCTATCTGGTTATCGATCTAAAACCCCATGACTTTGGTGATTTGGGTTGGCACTTCATTCTATGTTTCTCGGAATTAAGCCCTTCAATAGAAAGATGAGGATTTGTCTGTCATGGCCAATGACACCTGATGAGTCACAATCTGACCCGAAAAAATGACCACCGACCGATCCCCAAGGGAAGCTCAGACCACTCGGGACAAACTGCTTGGGCAAGCCCGGCCTTAGAGAAATGTGGACCAGTGCGTGAAGGAGATTCAATTCCGTTGGTGTATATGCTAAATTCCTGAGATCATGCGACCGCAAGATATCCACCCCTATAATTCAGGAAGAAATGTGATGTATGAACATGGAAACGAATCCCTCATATCGGTCCACCACAGACTCTATAAATACATGGCCACCTCAAAGGTCCGTACTCTGTAATCCTAACTTACAAAGCATCTATACATAGTCATATTCTTCGACTGACATCAGAGGATCTGTGATTAAAAACACCACCGGTCCTTAAATTTACTCACAGGTAACCTATTAGAGCATTCAAGCGGCTGTACGGATTTTGGCACCATCAGTACCCATTATGTAAATGAACCCAATGTTCAACATCGTAGGTACACTTTCTATGCAATTCAATTAGCTAATCAACTGATGAATTAATTCTATTGGAAAAAAAACCCTAAGAAAGGCAATAAAACTGGAAATTCACCTGCACCAGGAGCATAATTCTTAGCCCTTTTCATCTTCTCAAGATCGAGTTGAGCTTCCATAAACATATTCATTCTCTGGAACTCGAGATCCTTAGTGAACTCCATCCTCTGCTTCTCCAATTCCATCATCTGCTGCTGCTTCGAACTCTCGATCCTCTCGTATATCTCCCCAAACCTAAGAATCGCCCGTGCCAATTCATTATACGCACTCTCCTCCGATAAATCCACATCTTCCATCTTCCTATCCTTCCTCACACCACCACCAAGCAGCAACAAATCATCTTCTCTTTCTCCACCACCGAGCGAGCTCTCATTAGAGCCACTCGAATTCAACTTCGAAGATCCGCCGGAGTAAACAACAACCTGTTGACTAGGGTTAGGGTTAGGAGTTGGCTTGTTCCTTGATTTGAGACTCAAGGTAATTGTGGCGGGAGGCTTGAGTATCGGCGCCGAAAGAGCAGCAGTTTTCTTCTTCGACGGCGTGACGGCGGAAGTTCCGACGAGGTGATCGAGGCGGGAGTAGAAGGGCCACATGGAGGGAGCAGGCTTAGACTTCTCAAGCTTGAACTTCTTCTTCAGAGTATCGACGCGGTTTTTGCACTGGACGTCGGTCCGGCGGGGCTTGACGCCGTTAGCGCGCGCGTTGACGGCGTCGGCGACTTCCTTCCAGTCCTTCTGACGGAGATTGCCGCGGTTGAGCTGAACATAACGGTCTCCCCAGGCTTCGATCAGCGTCTCGGTAGCACCTTCGCTCCAACAGTCCTCTCGGCCGCCGGAACCTCCACCGCCGTGGTGAGGCCGCGAACCGCCCTGGCGGTTGTTATTCATGGATTTGGGGTCCGGCTGTTGGGGATTGAGTGGAAGGTGTTAGGTGAACGCCGGAGGTGAAGAGAGAGGAGATGGAAAAGAGCATCGGAATCGTGGACCGAATGAATGGTGGATGAGGGAAATGGAAAGGGAAGGGAGGGGAAGGATCGGCCGTGCATCTGACCGGAGGGAATGTGGGGCTAACGTCAGCTCCTTTATTGGACGGCCGATCTTATGATTCTGTTAGTCTACGATTTTTTGCCTCCCATTGTTTGACTCGTGGCACTAAAACTCCAACTGCCACAGTTTCAGTTCAGCTAGTTTTTTCACTTGCTACATTATTTTAAAGTTAAAAAAATAAGAGCGGTGGTAGGTTCTAGAAAATTTTCGTCAAAAATATTTTTAAATTTACAAACTCAAGTTATTTTAGTTCACCGTTTTGAATTTCGAAAAATAATTTTAAAAAATTTTACGAAGTCAAAGAACTTAAAAAAAATTAAAAAGTCAAAATATGGGGCTATTTTTATACTGGTTCAGTATGATTTTAATAAAATCTAAAATACAAATCACTAAATTAAATTTATCTTATCTAAATAAGAAATTAATTTAAATGATATAAGAGATTTGATAAATTTAAAATGGTGTCAATTTTTTATACCAAAAATTATGTTATAATTGTTTATCAACAAAAGATAGCAAAAAGTTGAATTAAATTTGGTCAAAAAATTTATAGATTGTAATTTAACGGCCTAAATGATTCATGTTATCGACTTACTCTTGCCACATATTGCAAGAAAAATGTATAAAGATGTGATTTCAAAAATGAGCAAGTTTGATGTGTAGTGTGCACAACATGACATATTATGCATCAAAACAACGTTATTTTGGAATTCTAAAAACTACTCTAACACTATCCAAATTTTTAGCGCAAAAATGATATAATTTCAACGCACAATACACTCTGGAGGATTCCAAAGTCCGTGTTTTGAGAATTAGTGGGGTAATCTAAGAGGAAAAATAAATACTTGTAATTTCAGTTTATCTTTTAAGTAATGTCTTTAAAAAAAAATTACCTTGATGAATCGTGCCAAGCAATTTATCCTTTTTTCAAGGCATTAAAGCCTATTTTTGATCGTGAGACCAGATACGTTATCATCTTTACTAATAACACATACTCCATTATACTACTTTTAGACATTCTCCTCCTGTCCCAATCTCTAATAAATAATAATTTCGGTCCCCATCTCTGTATTTAATGGATAATGGATTTTTCATCTCATAACCATAACAAATTTTCCCAATAAACTAAAATACTTAAATTAAATAATAATATATCAATTGATGTTAAATTATTATGAATTTATATAGAATGAGTTCAATACTTACTCACTTAGCATTTGCCAATTAATAAATATTCACTCAATTTTCAAAAGGGTAGGCACAAGCACTCCGCCTTCCAGAGATCATGCCACTTAGTCGAATGAACCAATCACAAAACCCATTCAACAAAATCCAACAAATAGTTCTTAGAGCACTCCAATTTATGAGAACAAAACCCTAAATAAATAACTAGTTTCTTCCAACAAGAAAAAAATAACATGATTGGTGATCATAAGCCTACTCAATATCTATCCATCCTTCACATTATAAAAAGGATTACAACCCACCCAATACGTTTTCATTTACACTCTTCACAATTTTGCATTCAATTTCGTTATCGATTACTGACTTGATCGTCGTAGTTGACCGAAAACTACCGGTCCTAGAAGTTATATTGAGGAAGTACCCCAAAATCACGGGAATAACCATCACGTTTTTTACATCACCACCTAATATAAACTTCCAATCCAAATTTAAAAAAGATTTGTTATTTCTTCTCCAATTTCAATTCAAATCTTAGAAAACATATGAGAGAACACCAAACTGGGGGATGCCATATCGAATAAAGAAAATTATACAGCAAAAATAAAGAAAATAAGACACGAATTAAATAATAATAATTGAACAGGACTCAAACAAAAAATATAGTTTACACTTTTATATGTAATTCGGAAAAATCCCTCAATTTATGAACCATTTTCAACCCCCTTTTCCTCATTTCCCCCAAAACAACCTTAGCTTCATCAAACCTTCTCAAATTAATCAGACGGCCAGCCAAAAACCCAAAACTCTCCGTGTCCAACCCCTTATCCCTCCCTCCACAGCTAATCACAAACTCAACCACCAGCTCATAATGGCCCAACCTCAACAAACCACCAATAACGTGCGCATATGTGGAGTACATCGCCGGCACTCCATCATCCTCCATCCTCCTCAGCACCACCAGAGCACCCTCCACCTTACCCGCCCTGCACGCCCCCAGCACCAGCGCGTCGTACGTCCTCGAGTCCGCCACCAAACCTTCTTCCTCCTCCATCCTCTTCAGCAATCCGGCAGCTGACGTCAGATCTCCGGCGAAGCAGTAAGCTGTGAGTAGAAAATTATAAGCGGTCAGATCAGGCGGAATCCCTTTCTCTCTCATCAATTCCACCACACGCCACGCCTCGTCCATCTTCTTCCTGGTGAGTGCGTTGAGTATAGGATGGAAAGTACAGGCGTTCGCACCGTAGTTCCCCCGTACCATTTCCTCCGCCACGCCCAGGGCTTCGTCGATTCGTTGCAACTTACACAGACGAGCGATGAGAGCATCGTACGCGCTCTTTTGAGTGAATCCTCTGTCGAGACGTCTTAGGGTTTCGGAGAGCTCGTCGAGTACGGATAAATCCGTGGAGATGAACTTGAAAGTATTGGAGGTGTTGCAGAACCCTTCCTTCACGCGCTTGTTGAGGAGACGTTGCACGGTAGTGAAATCTCTATTGCGGCCGGCGGCATCGATGAGGTCGTCGTAGTAGCCGGAGCTAGGTGGATGGTCCAGGATGGGGTCTGGGTTTCCGGTGGTGAGGAAACGAGAGGAGATGTAGAAGAGAGACGGGGAATTTGGGGGTATAGGTTTGAGTTTGAGAAGAGCTCGCATGGTTTATTAGGGTTTAACACACAGAGAGAGAGAAAGAGAGAGAGAGAGAGTGTATTATTACCGTTTAATGATTTGGGTGGAAACTAATTGTTAGGAACTGTTAGTTTGTATGGGCTTTGGCCCATCTCAAATTAGGCTAAAGCCTTGTAGATTGGCTGGGCCACAATATACCAATCAAGGCCCACACATTTTCTTTTCCACTTGTATCACCACTGGTAGTATTTAATTTCCAGTGAGAATTATTAACCTTTAATGATTTTTGCATAATTTGTTATCAATTTTTTAAAAAATTAATCATGAATTTTGACGAGAGGAATCGGGTAAGTATAAAAAGATAGATCAAAGTTGAAAAGAAGTACAGATGCGATGACCTTAACCATACTAAAAACTGCTTCTAGGGTTTCTGATCAGTCTTTTAATTTTCAAATTTCATTTCTCAAGATGTGTGATTAATGTAAAAAAATTAAAAATGAAATATCCTAGCTTTGGGAAGGCAAAAATAAAATTAGTGCACAACTTCAACCCAGATATTGTGGAAGAAATTTATAAAATAAGTTCGTATACATATGTGTTGAAATACGGATAAGTTAACCCGGACAACTAATTATCCATAAAAAAATTATGCAAAAGGATGGAATATTTGCTCCGGAGTAATATAATTCTGTCAACCAAACACTAGAAGGTAAGGAGGAACTAATATTTTAATTTCAATTTTTTAGTTGGGTGTGTGGTTTTGAATTTATAAGTAAAATGATGGACAAGTTGTGGGCCTGAATACAAACAGCTCCCTTCCAAGCCATGCAAACTCCCCCCCACCTAATCCATATTAAAATATAATAATCCAAAAATACAATTTTTATGCACAAATTATAATATAAATGTGTCCAAAATCATCACATGCATAAAAAATTCAATTATTTTGAAGAATTAAATGTTCATTCAACAATTTTAAATATATACTTATGTTCAAATTTACACATAAAAAATTATATTCCTAAACTTGTTATACCAAAAAAGCAACGAAGAGACAAAAAAAACACAGAAATAAAGTAGTGTTAAGTAGCCAAGTTAAAGCATCCCATCAGAGTTCTCAGATCCTCAGATTCATAGCCCCTCTCTCTCTCTCTCTCTCTCTCTCTCTCTCTACAGTGGTGATTGCGGCCGTGCAGACAACTTGTGTTGTGTGGGGTTGGTGGTGGTGTGTGAGAGTTCCGAGACACAAGCTGGAATCCATATGCTAATTGCTGCCACAATTCTTGTGCCTTCCTTTGACATGCATCCACGTATCTCTTTCCATGCAAAATCTCCAACCATAAACCTTATTATTTTCACTTTTAATA
>JABCMJ010010878.1:0-40152 GCA_014822125.1 Arbutus unedo | reverse complement strand
GATGTTTTAGTTGTCGAGTCCTCATTTTTCAACATATAATAACCATAATTTATATGTAATTAAAATCTCACATTACTCAATAATCCAACCCAATTTTTCAAATTATTTTATTTAAACGAAATACTATCAAAGCTAAGTTTAAGGATATAGCATCAAAATGGAAAAAATTCCGGTCCGTTAATTGGATCAAAATAGATTACCAAATTTAAATGTTTACATTTTCTTTCAAATACAGGATTAACTCAACAATAAGTCGTATTACATCTTTCAAATTTAGTTTCAAGATGCTGGGTATCTCCTATCAGTATCTTCGAAACAAGCATCATACAATGCATATCATGCGCCTCATGCTAAACATCTAGAACACTTATAAAATGATAGGGTGAGCTATACAACCCAGTAGGAATGTCTACACAAAAAATATGTACACATGAATTGACATGGCATACAACATAATTAATAAACAACAACACAAAATACGAACTTATATGAAGTACAAGATAAGTATAAACAACGCACACTACCGTATGACAATACCCTTTCGTTACTCATTCAATTGTTCCTCATTACCGACTCATCAATCATCCATTGTTTCACTGTACCGGTTCGTTACCCATTAATCATTACTCCTCACCGATTCATTTCTCATTCCATAACTCATGTTTCCTTGTCATTGTATCACAAGTCCACTATCAAGTCAACACTTCCATCCATACGTTCACTCACTAGGTTGTACCTCACATCTCACATCCCACAAACATAGTCAATGTATTTTATTTCACATCAAATCATCATGTCCTAACGCAACGCAATCAACCAAACAAATTTGAAATTTGTACTAACAATTCTATAGCACTGACTTATCACCAAACGAATCATTCAATCAATGTACAACTCACGTGTATTCTTAAACTTTTCCAGTTGTGGTTTGTTCATCATCCCTAACACAACACCCTATGGTGGCCAGTCATAGCATTATTATGATGCTTAGCACTCTCCCAAAAGAGACTAGTACAGCATTTCACGTCACCCCTAGCACTTCTCCAAATGGAGGCTAGTACAACATTTCACATCATTCTTAGTGCACTTCGAATGGAGGCCAGCATCTCATTTCATATTCTTCCTAGCACGCTTCGAATAGAGGCCGGTATATTATTTCATACAATTCCTAGCACACTCCGAATAAAGACTAGCATATTAAGTCATATTACTCCTAGAAGGCTCTGAATGGAGGCTAGTCATACAATTTTCGTATTCTATTGATCCATTAATGTATGTCCACATGCTCTGAATGGAGGCTAGTCATACAATTTTCGTATTCTATCGGTCCATTAATGTATGTCCACGCGTTTCATTTCAGGTGTCCCACATTATTCAAGCAAGTCTTAAAGGCTAGTTCAGTTTCAACAATTAACGGAAAATAATAATATAGAGCATAAAGACATCATTTCATTCAGGTTATATCAGAAACAAGCAATGAAAGTTTGAACAGTAACCATTCACCGACACATCCCTTATCAATCAACTCTCATCATATAAAGTCAAAGCATTATAACACGTCTTGTAATCTCACTCGTCCTATCGTAACACATCCCGTAGTTTACTTCAACCTAAACAGTCGGGACAGACTATGCACCACAAACGTAAGGGTTATCAACCCTTGACTCTGTTGCAAATTAGATATGACACAATGCCTCATGGGAATACAATATCAGTCACCCTCCGAAGGAACAAGGGGGACTCCTGACAACATTGGAGTAAAGTAAATTATTTCAGGAAATAAATTTTGTGTAGAGTGGGTCTAAGGAATAGAGGACTTCTCACACAATTGCTTCACCACATAGCTCAAAATCATGGTTAAACACAAGACACTTCTTTTTACTAAGTCTTGTCATGAAATAATACGATATGTAAGTCATAATACTATCTTCTCATTCTAACCGTCGATTTAATAACTTCTCAATTCACATAGCCTATCTTGTGTTAGTCATCTCTCCTATCACCTCACTCGATGGTGGCTAGACAAACTATGTCATCTACTAGCATACTCTCTCCTAAGTAAGTTAAAACAATAGTCGTACCTATCACCACTCTCATGGAGGTCAACACATATCTCATATCTATCACACTTTTCGATGGGACTAGCTCATAAAATCACATCATCCCGCTATAGGTATATGACTCAAGATCTTGCCTCAATATTCATTCCTATCGTGTCAAAGGTATATAAGGTTCTCAAGCTTACACAGTATATCATAATTGCCAATTAAGTTATGTTCAATCTTGACCATGAGTTGGACTCTTTACATACTGCATCCTCAGTCCATAGATGCACACAAACAAACACAACAAATCAAAAGGTAACCGTGGTAATTTCATATTAAAAATGACCATCTATAGGCCATAGAACAAAGTTTGAGGGTAGCCAAGGCAATATCTAAGCTAACCAAGCTATTAGAAAAATATTTCACAAAATCGGTCCGGACATGCCCTGTCCCGTCCAGACGCCAAACTACCCCATCCAGATGCCCCATTTTCAACCCTTCTGCCAAATTTCTTGGGCCAGCCATCCGGACATCAAAATCTCCCGTCCAGACGCCAGTGCGTGATCTGCGGATTTTTTCAACTTCTTCCAAAGGTTCCGAAACACATAAAAGGTTCTAAATAACTACCAAAACAAGTTCTAAACACATAATAAAGGTTAGACATCCTTATCTTAAATTTCAAATCGTGAGATTTGATGACAAAGCGAAAACCCTAGCTTCCAACATCCATCGAGCCTCAGATCTTCTCCCTCGAGTTTCAAAAATATGATCCGCCTTTGGATATCACTCAAGCAAGGCAAGAGGCTTCCGTATCTCTGAGGAATTTGAGATTGATCAGTTGAATCAATAGGAAACTTAGAGAGAATGGAGAGCTACAAGGGTTAGGAGAGAGAAAGAACAAATGAAATTTCAAGGCTTATGTCTCTCTCCTTCTTCACCAAATCAGATTTTAACAAGTCTAAGGATCGCCCAAATGGTCTCAACACACCTCATTACGTGCGTGAGTACAAATTTAATTTCCGGGCTCAAGCCCTGCCACTAAAAATTCGAAACTCATAAAAATAAATCAAACGCATATCACATAATATATTCTGAATAGTTATTTTATAACGAAATTTTTTTTGGGTCCTTCCATCTTTCCTTCCCTAAAAGAAATTTCATCCTTGAAATTTAAATCAAACATGTCGACACCGACACCTCTCAGCAATGTTAACTTATGAGACACGGATACGCCGTCATGATCTCAATATCATTATACAAGACACCAATACTTGTCTAGTAATCAAACGGATCAAGCCATAATGCTACACCTGGCTCGTGCATGATTTTTGTTCAACAAGTAAATAACCACTAACACATGTTAAGTCTACGATATTCTCCCAATCGTGCTAACACAATGCTAGCATTAAACATGCTCAACAAGTGTTCAATTCTCCATGCTAAACAAGTCCACGTCCCAATGTCAAATACATACAGACTACTCATGCATATTTCATGCCTACTAAGTACACAACAACGAGATACAAACAAGTCCATAAATGAGGTAAATTATGTCAACACATATGTATCTAAACAATATCCATTGGTATACAACAAGAGTGACTAGCTATCTAGCCCACATAACTAGGCACATTACACCAACGCAATTCAAGCATCCACAATGTTGAATCTATCCACCACAATTGTGACTCCACTAGTCCACGAAACCAAGGTAAATGTGCCAACACGACTCAAATATCTTTGTATATAATTATCATGACTACCAAGTCCATGAAATCAAGCAAAACGTGCCCACACGATTCATGTATCAATAACGCCAAACTAGTATATCACGAGTTGACGACGCTAAAGTATATAAGTATCATGTTCAATGGAATTACAATATTCAAGTCATAATCAAGTGTGAATCTCAATCGGCTGAAGCAAATTTTGATTAACTTATAAAGCTACAAACGGCCAACAGTAATAAGAGTAAACTCTCAAACATTCTCATCAAGAAACTTCGAACATGATTTCTCCGCCCCCAATCAATGGTAGGATCTCACTCACCCGAGTCGATGTCATCGGTTGAAGAATCAAATGGTACAAGATTACCCTCTTCCCGGACCACTTAAAGTGTAACGCTTCGAACTCCAAGTCGCACAAATCTTGCGATCCTCCTATTCGATTCTCTCAACCTCACAATCGCCCAATGACATGCAAAAAATCTATTGGGGACTCAACCTCTCTCCGATAAATATGTACCGAACATCATAAACTATCTATAACGACTCTCCACACACGGACACAATCTTTCTCATCTAATGTTAAACTTACCGACAAACCTCGTAAGGATCTGACTCCAACCATTCCCAACGTTCTCCAACAACTTTGAAACAACCACCTCTGAGTGAACAAGCACAAATACAACGCTCAAAATAAGCAATGACAATATAAAACCTAGACAACCAATCAAGGCATATAACAAAGTCAAATCCCAATAGGTCCAACCTATAAGGTCAAAGATGGAATAGTCAATTGAAAATATTATATTCACTAGTCTCACAGCTGTGGTCAAGTTTCTATCTCCCTCCAAGATGTGTGTCAACAAACAGTGAGTAGTCAAAATGCTCTGTTCCTAAGCCTGCAGATCTCTCTATACATCACTCGACATCTCCACACTCCTTGCATATTTGAATACCCTCATAGCATCTATAGTCCGATCGGTAGCACCTAATGCAACTGCTGGACTCAATAAGTTGAATTCGGCGAGTGCCGTCACAAACTCCCTCGCAAACATACCTAGGTAAATCGGTAGTTCTACATTCTGTCATACCCTCTCGTCAACCTCCTCACAAGGGACATCGACTCTTAGACTAACTATTTCGTCTAGATGCACCTTACAGTAACGACCTCGACCCCAAAGTCCACCTATCTTGCTCCATGCCTCGGAGGCATATCAACACAAAGTTAACGAGGCACTCACAAGTCTATCTACATCACAAAGCCAACGCCTACAATAATTTTCCAATATGGGTTAATAGCACTATACCACTCTTACACAAAGAGAACACAATGTCAATGTATGTTATGCACGCAAGCACATACAAACTAATCCAATATGCAACGTGTTTAGACTCATAAGACACGAAGTCTTCCCATGGTCTCAAGGTATTCTAACTCACGTTTTGATATTAAGTTGTCACGCCCTTGTTTTTCAACATATAATAACCATAATTTATATGTAATTAATATGTCACATTACTCAATAACCCAACCCAATTTCTCAAATCATTTCATTTAAACGAAATACTATCAAAGCTAAGTTTAAAGATATTATATCAAAATGGGCAAATTCTTAGATCAAAATAGATTACCAAAGTTAAATGTTTACATTTCCTTTCAAATACAAGACTAACTCAACAATAACTTGTGTTACATCTTTCAAATTTAGTTTTAAGATGCTGGCTAACTTCTATCAATATCTTTAAAACATGTATCATACAATACATTTCACGCACATCATGTTAAGCATCTGGAATAACACCTGTAAAACAATAGGGTGAGCTATACAGTCCCAGTAAAATGTCTACACAAATAATATGTGTTCATGAATTGACATGGCATATAAGATAATTAATAACAACCCCTTGAATATGAACTTGTACGAAGTACATGATAAAAATAACACATACTACCGTATGACAATACCCTTTCGTTACTCATTCAACCGTTCCTCATTACCGACTCATTAATCGTCCATCGTTTCACCAAACCAGTTCATTGCCCATTAACCATTACTCCTCACCGATCAGTTTCTCATTCCATAAATCATGTTTTCTCATCATTGTATCACAAGTCTACTATCAAGTCAACACTTTCATTGATACGTTCACTCAGAAGGTTATACCTCACATCTCACATCCCACAAACATAGTCAATGCATTTTATTTCACATCAAATTGTCATGTCCTAATGCAACATGATCACCCAAACAAACTCGAAATCCGTACTAACAATTTTATAGCACCGACTTATAACCAAACGAATCATTCAATTAATATACAACTCACGTGTATTCTTACTTTCCTTGTCGTGATTTGTTCATCATCCCTAGCATAACACCCTAAGGTAGCCAATCATAGCATTATTATGATACCTAGCACTCTCCCGATGGAGGCTAGTACAACATTTCACGTAACCCCTAACACTTCTCCGAATGGAGGCTAGTACAACGTTTCACATCATTCCTAGCACACTTCGAATGAAGGCTAGCATCTCATTTTATATCCTTCCTAGCATGCTTCAAATGGTGGCTAGTACGTCATTTCATATCATTCCTAGCACACTCCAAATAGAGGCTAGCACATTAAGTCATATTACTCCTAGCACGCTCCGAATGGAGTCTAGTCATACAATTATCGTATTCTATCAATCCATTAATGTATGTCCACGCGTTACATTTCAGGTGTCCCACATTATTCAAGCAAGTCCTAAAGGCCTGTGCAGTTTTAGCAATTAACAAAAAACAATAGTATAGAGCATAATGACATCAAGGTTATATCGAAGATAAGCAATGGAAGCTTGAACAGTAACTATTCATCGACACATTCGTTACCAATCAACTCTCATCATATAAAGTCAAAGCATCATAACAGGTATCGTAATCTCACTCGTCCTATCGTAACACATTCCGTAATTTACTTCAACCTAAACAGTCGGGACAGACTGTGCACCACAAACATAAGGGTTATCAACCTATGCCTCTATTGCAAATTAGATATGACACAATACCTCATGGCAATACAATGCCGGTCACCCTCCGAAGGGATAAAGGGGACTCCTCACGACATTGCTGTAGAGTAAACCGTTTCGAAAAATGAATTTCGTGTAGAGTGGGTCCAAGGAATAGAGGACTTCTTGCATAATTGTCTCACCACATAGCTCAAAACTATGGTTAAACATAAGACACCGCTTTTTGTTAAGTCTTGTCATGAAATAATACGGTATGTAAGTCATAATGCTATCTTCTCAATCCAACCATCGATTTAATAACTTCTCAATTCACGTAGCTTGTCTCGTGTTAATCATCTCTCCTATCACGGCTCCCAATGGTGGTTAGATAAGCTATGTCATCTACTAGCATATTTTTCCAAGTAAGTTAAAACAATAGTTGTACCTATCACCACTCCCATAGAGGTCAACACATATCTCATGTCTATCACACTTTTTGGTGGGACTAGCTCATAAAATCACATCAGCCCACTATAGGTATATGACCCAAGACCTTACCTCAATATTCATTCCTATCATGTTGAAGGTATATAAGGTTCTCAAGCTTACACTGTATATCATAAGTTCATAACTTGTCAATTAAGTTCCGTTCAATCTAGACCATGAATGAACGGACAAGCAAACAATATGAAAGTTGGACTCTTTACATACTACATCCCCAATCCATAGACGCACACACATAAACACAACAAATCAAAAGGTAACCGTGACAATTGAATATGAAAAATGACCATCTATAAGTCATAGAACAAAGTTTGAGGGTACCCAAGGCAATATCTAAGGTAATTAAAGTTGTTAGAAAAATGTTCCACAAAATCCGTCCGGATATGCCTTGTCCTGTCCGGACACCAAACTACCTCGTCCAGACGTCCCATTTTAACCCCTTTGCCAAATTTTTTTGGCCAATCGTCCGGACATAAAAATCTCCTGTCCAGACACCAGTACGTGATCTGCAAATTTTTTCAACTTCTTTTCTAAACACATAATAAAGGTTAGACATCCCTACCTCAAGTTTCAGAACGTGAGATTTGATAATGAATAAAAAACCCTAGCTTCCTGTAAGAGGAAAAACCCACACTCTTTAAAGAGGGGCGGAGCATTTATTTATAATAAACTGAATGAGATTAGGGTTAGGGTTAACCTAATGAGCTCTAGTCACCGAGGCCCATTAGGGTTAACTTATACATTTAACCTAATTAACTAACACTTCCAACATCCACCGAGCTCAAATCTTCTCCCCCGAGCTTCGAAAGTACAATCTGCCTTCGGATATCACTCAAGTAAGGTACGAGGGGCTTCTATATCTACAAGCAATTTGAGATTGATTAGTTGAATTGATGGAAAACTTAGAGATAAGAGAGAGCTCCAAGGGTTTAGAGAGAGAAGGGGCAAATGAAATTTCAAGGCTTATGTATCTCTCCCCCTTCACCAAATCAGATTTTAACAAGTCTAAGGGTCCTCCAAATGGTCTCAACACACCTTATTACGTGCGCGTGTTCAAATTAAATTTCTGGGCTCAAGCCCTACCACTAAAAATCTGAAACACTTAAAAATAAGTCAAACGCATATCAGGCAACATATTCCAAATAATTATTTTAAAAAGAAAATTTTTCCTAGTCCTTATATTAGTGATTCACTAAAATCTTGAGAATATCACCAGATTTTTTGTTTATCCTTGCACGAAACCACATAGACTTGCTAATGTTTTATTCTTATATTCCTCATCATCATGTATCACATAAACCCGTCAATTTTAAGTTCTTGTTCACCGGAATTCGAGTGTTGCTAGGAGGAAGATTTTATTGTCAAACTTAAAGAATATTTTTCGAAGATAGTTCGGATTGCATAGTGAGTGAAGTATGTTTTATTGTCGTTCCTATTTGTAGTATCCGTTTTAGGATGTTAGTGGTTGAACAATATATGACGGATTTGCAGACATTTACTATGACCTACAAATTTACCATCGCAAAGGAACAAAATATTTTAGAGTTGCAAAAATTTACCATGATTTGCAAATTTATCATCGTAAAACAACAAATTTTTTTGCAGCAATTCAAGCCATTAGGTTAACTAATCTACCATCAAAATTATAGAGGACAATAAATTTCTCCTCACATGTAGAAAATAGCAGTATACCATCGACCATACCAAATTAACCATTAGACCTGCAAATTGATCATCAGTTGTAGAAAAGTGTAGCAAATTTGCCATCACAATTTTTTATCAATAAATGTACCATGATTCAATTTTGAATGATAATAATTTGTCATATTGTTTATATTTTAGACATGGTATATTTATCCACATGTTTTGGAGGTTTAGAATTGATATAGTAATGAAATTTAAGTATCATTTTTTAGGAGTTAAGTACTTGAATTGTGCAATTTTAAAAGTTAAAGATAATTTGAGTATTTTTTAAAAGAAAAGACTAAAACATAACTCTTAAAAATGAATAAAACAAAAAACTAGTAAACATTTATAGATATAATTAAAAAATAAGTGCCCCATCAAAATATATGGGATAAAAAAGAAGTTTCAGATAGCTAATTAATTAATTGGACAGATCTCTCAATGTGTCAGGAGTTCTGGCAAAATTCTGATGTCTTAATTTTATTTGATTAGGTCCACTAGAGTTTGACGTAGAAAACTACACTGGAGGAGTATTAAAGTTGAAATATTATCCACACGCACGGACAAAGGTGAGATACCTTACCTACTTATCATATGGGTTGTTTCTTTCATGTCTATTTTTTTTTTCTTTTTGTTATCAAATATGAATATTTATTTAATGCATACGTTTATGCAGACTACAAGTATGATATTTCTTGATGCACCGGTGGGCACTGGTTTCTCCTATTCAAGAACTTCGGAAGGTTGGCATTCGTCGGACACAAAATCCTTTCAACAATCTTACCAGTTTCTCAAGAAGGTGAGTTATAGCAAAGTATATAAAAATTGTCCTTTACTACTATGGTTGTCTATATACCACCTCTTTAGGACCACAAAGAAGTGCCTAGTGCAATGAGAGTACGCACAATACTGGCGCAGATTTAATTTGACTTAGCACAACCTAACTAACGATGCATCCAACACCAATGATCTGTGCAAAATGCATTGCTAGATCTTTAGCCCAACAGCTGCCGTCCAACAACTTAGGCCTAACAAGTCAAAGTCCAAATATGTTACTTATGATTTTTGGGAGCAGGAGCAGCCTGCAAATGTTGTTAAAATTCTTCGGTCATTGGAAAACTAACACATCATTATGATCTGATTGATACTTCACTTATTATTTGGGATACAATGCGCAGTGGTTGATCCAACACCCGGAATTTCTCTCTCACCAACTATATATCGGCGGTGATTCATATTCAGGCATTCTTGTTCCACTAATCACTAAAAGGATAATAGATGGTATCTTATTTTCATGTCTTTTGATTATCTAACATGTACTCCTTTTGTTATTGTTTCCCCTTCAATAAAAGCAATCTCCATTTGTATTCTCTAATATTTTCAGGAAATAAAGCAAAAGCCGAGCCATATATGAATATCAAGGTAGGTGATTAATTTAATCAAGACACATATATGGATAACTAATCTTTTAATTTCATTCTCTCCAGAGTGAGATTATAAATTCAACTGTCGTCGTTTGTAATGGTGACAGGGGTACTTGGTTGGGTGCCCAAGAACTGATTGGTTTGTAGACTTGAACTCATTTGTACCATATGCTCATGGGATGGCACTCATATCAGATGATATCTATGAGGTGGGCGATTCGCAATCACCATTTGCATTCTCTCTCCTGAGGAGGCTTGGGTATTAATCATAATGATTTGCGCCTTTCCAGAATGCGAAAAGAAGTTGCAGAGAGAACTATGTGGATGTGGATCCAGCAAATACTGCATGTTTAGCAGCTCTTGGAGATTTACACAAGGTATTATGGGAATTCCGAGGCAGA
Organism: Arbutus unedo; assembly: GCA_014822125.1. Classification (NCBI taxonomy): domain Eukaryota; kingdom Viridiplantae; phylum Streptophyta; class Magnoliopsida; order Ericales; family Ericaceae; genus Arbutus; species Arbutus unedo. The sequence goes on along the minus strand of JABCMJ010010878.1, from coordinate 29,379 downwards.
GTTTTTCTTTGGTCAAAACTTATGTTGTCTTAGAACTTGTTATCCTTCCAATTTTGTAGTGCATAAAAGATCTGAATGACCGACATATCCTGACGCCAAAGTGTGATATATCATACTCGCCTTCAAACCGAAGATCTCTTGAACAAGGTGCTTCACAGTTCCTACACCAACCATCAATGGTTCCAAACTCGTGGTGCACTGTAATCTCTCTCTCTCTCTCTCTCTCTCTCTCAATAGTTATGCCTATTTATGAAATGCTTAAGTATCTGAACAAGTTATCCCTTTATATTCTATATCTGGTCCCCTCTAATCAGATATTTGAGTAGCAGACAAGATTGAGGAGTGGGGGTGTAAACAATTTGATTTTAGTCGGTTTTTAAGATACTTTTACACTGAACCATTTATATCGATTATTTAATTTTGTTAACAAAAACCGACGGATAGTTATACGAACTGAACCAAAGCATTTGTGCATTGAAGAGATTCGATACGATTTGGTGTAATCGGTTTAGCCTCAAAGTGCAATAGAAATACTGTACCAGAAAATATTTGCCTTACTCTACTAGTTACAATTGAAATGCCAAAAGAAGTAACACAAAATAGTATTTTTAAATAATAATTAATCGGAAGGTTCAATTCTAAATAACAACCAAGTACATATAAACGAGATGGCCAATTGTAAATATGTATTTTATGGACAAAAGTAATTTGAACAAATCGGGCGGTTCGGTTTTGTTCGGTATTCTAATCTTTTAAATCAAAACAAAACAAAAAATCATTTTATTTAGTATTTCAAAAACGAACGCATCAAAACTAATTAAAAATCCAGTCGAAATTCAGTGATTTGGCTTGGCTTGGACGGTCCATTTAGGCTATGTTTGGAAACCATTCTGTTTTTTGTTTTTTGTTTTTATTTTCTGAATTTTCTGTTTTTTGAGAAAAAAGCATGTTTGTGTTGATGTTTTACTTCTAAAAAATTGAAAACTGTTTTTATTATTTTCAAAAAAAGTGAAAGTATAAAAAGTGATATTTCATTTATTTCAAAAACGTGTTTTTATTATTTTCAAAAATCAACTATGTATATATGTATATGTATATATATACACACTAGACATATATATACGTATAATATATATTTATGTAATATGTATAATATATATACTTATAAGTACATACTTATAAATATATGATAAGTATATGTATATGTATACATATGTATATGTATAATGTACATGTATAATTATATACATATACATATATACATACTTATATATATATATAAGTATGTATATATATAAATACTTATAATTGATATACTAATATATATAATATATATACTTATAATATACTAATATATACTAATATATAATATATATTAGTATATAATATTAGTATGTATATATATATATATATATATATATATATATATATAGTTGATTTTTGAAAATAATGTAAACATGTTTTTGAAATAAATGAAAGCTCACTTTTTATACTTTCACTTTTTTTGAAAATAATGAAAACTGTTTTTAATTTTTTAACACAAATATGTTTTTTCTCCAAAAATAGAAATTTCAAAAAATAAAAACAATATACAAAAAACGGAATGATTTACAAACATAGCCTTAGTGTGCTGATTTTTTACACCCCTATCGGGAACTATATATATATATATATATATATATATATCTACTCATATTTTCATCTCTTTTCCTTAAAAAATATACACAAATGAACACTTTGTAATTATTCGTCTCTGTTTATTAAGTCTCTCTCATCTATTATATCTCCTGTCTTACTATATATGATATATCTTCGTACCAGTTGTTAAATTATGGCCTCTCTTAAACTAATTGTACGGACAAATGGGTCCTAAGGGTAGATCTTTAGCTAATTTCAATTCTTGAACAGACTTTCAAAATTATACACGGCGACATTTGGGGGAACGATGATAGTGTTCAAGAAGCATTACATGTTCGGAAGGTATAGATATACTATTTGTATTGTACTTTAAAACCATAAAACTGCAACCTCTTTCACTAATCAACGTACATACGAAGCATTTTTAACAACGTACGTCAATCAGGGAACTGTACAACACTGGATGAGATACAACGAAAGCTTACCATACGATAAAGATGTGTTTAGTGTTGTCCCTGTTCACAAAGAACTCAGCAAATCAGCCTTGGAAGTGCTTGTAGAGAGGTCAGCATCTCTATACTACTATTATATAATAATCTTCCACATTTTGCATGACTAACAAACATCAGGTTATTTAGGAAAAAATAAAAGAAATTATATAGCACACTCTGGGATTCACTAACTTCACACGCAGATGTGGTGTTTTCAATATTGTTATCACTGTCTTTTTAGTCATTTTCTTATATTTTATTAAATTCTTGTCAAGTACACTGTATTAATCATTTTTCTGGATGTAAGAAATCTAAAAATTAAAAAGTTAAAGCAAAAATATTCAGAAAGCTAACTGAAGATTAAAAAAAAAAAAGTTTGAAAAGGATAATTTTTTACTGGTTTTAGTGTCCATAGTATCATATTATTTGGACTGTTTTTAACTTTGGTCTACACTTTTACACTTTTCTGATTCTTTATACCGAGACGAATAAAGAAGCACAAAAAATTTAATGAAAAATTAGACAAAATTATAAAAAAACAAATAAAATCTGTGAGTTGGTAGTGTATTCGATCTTAGAACATGCTTTTAGAACAATAAACGAATAAACCCTAAACTCTAACATGCTTTTCTAAATCAGAAATTGACATTCGATCTTACTGTAATCCGCAATCTATGAGTTGGTAGTGTAGTCCCCTACCTCAATCCTGTCGATCAAACACAAAACAACCTTGGATTAGCATATCTACGCATGAGCAGAAGCTTTTTTACGAAGAACATTCAAGAACAAACCTATGCACTCACTTCTCTCTCTAAAAATCTCAACATAATTTGTGTAACAAAATTTTATGACCATAATCTCGTTTATATAATCATAATCTACAATGTTCGGCAACCAAATCTATCAACACCCCGTATAAACATTGATTCAAAAATGCCCCGACCATAAATGCCATGATCGTAGTAGTTCAAAGATCTGGAAGTCGAACAGGCCGCTATAAGCTTGAGCGAGCTCCCAATTTTCAGGTTTTTATTTTTAATTACTGAAATCAATAAATTTAAATCATTTTATTATTTATTAAATTAATAAAAATTTAGGCTTGTTACAGTAATTGGCCTTGCCTGGATGATAAGACAGCATGAACTAGAAATCCTCTAAGTACTCCAACCACCTTCTGTGTCTCATGTTCAGATCCTTTTGTGTGAACAAATACTTGAGATTTTTGTGATCGGTGAATACTTCAAACTTTTCCCCATACAAATAGTGGTGCCAAGATTTCAGTGCGAACACCACAGTTGCCAACTCTAAATCATGAGTCAGATAATTCTTCTCATGTATCTTCAGCTGCCTTGAACCATATGCTATGACATGACCATTCTGCATCAGTACACAGCTCAGTCCTTCCTTCGACGCATCACAGAATACTGTATAACCAATGCCCCTCTCTGGAATGATCAGAATAGGTGCAGTAGTCAGCCTTTGCTTTAGCTCCTGAAACGCGTTTTCACACGCCTCACTTCATTCAAACTTGACATTCTTCTGAGTCAAGCGTGTCATTGGTTTTTCCAGTGCCGAGAAATCCTGAATGAATCTCCGGTGATACCCGACCATTCCAAGAAAACTTTGAACCTTAAAGACAGATGTCGGTTGCTTCCAATCCATCACAGCCTAAACCTTGTTGTTATCAACGGATATCCTTTCTCTTGACACAACATGCCCCAGAAACTTAACCTCCTTCAATCTGAACTCGCACTTGTTGGCCTTGCCGTAGAGTTGATTATCTCTCAGAACTTATAGTGCTATCCTTAAATGTTCCTCGTGTGCTTGCTCCATCGGTGAGTAGATCATTATTTTGTCGATGAAGACAATCACAAACTAATCCAAGTGTGGTGCAAATACTTGATTCATCAAGCACATGACCACCGATGGCACGTTAGTCAATCCGAATGGCATAACCACAAACTTATAGTGGCCATAGCATGTCCGGAATGTGGTCTTTAGAATATCTTCCTCCTTGATACGCGGTGATACCCTGACATGAGATCAATCTTCGAAAAACATGTCGCTCCCTTTAGCTGATCGAACAAATCATCAATTCTGGGTAGAGGATGCCTATTCTTTATCGTGACCTGATTTAACTAACGATAATCAATACACATTCTCAAGGTGCCTTCCTTCTTCTTAACAAGTAAAGTTGATGCACCCCATTGCGACACATTCAGCCGGATATATCCCTTCTCGAGTAAATCCTGAAGTTGCGTCTTCAGCTCCTGTAGCTCAGCTGGTGCCATTCGGTATGGAGCCATAGAGATACGTCCCATTCCCGATTGCAACTCTATCGTGAAGTCTAACTCCCACTTTGGTGGTAATCCTGGTATCTCATCAAGGAACACATCGGCGAACTCACAGACAATCTTGGGTAACCCCAAGTCCTTCCTGTTTGCTTCTCCTAGCTTCAAGCTTGCCAACCAGCTCAATAATTGATCCTTGTATGATAGTTGGGTCATACGCCTCTTTCTGTCCTTGGGGTGAGGGCAATGTCTCCTCATATGCCCCTTCTCATTGTAATTATAACACGTGATATCTGCCATATCTCGTGGAGGCCCCTGATACTGCCCCTGGTTATTGGCAGCTCAAAATTGGCTCCTGCTTTAACTAGGCTGACCAAACCTCTACTCCTACGGTTAAGGGTATGGCCTATTCAGAACAAAGCCTCTGTTAGAGTGCCACTGCCATTCCCTGTCCGAATAGGTCCCCTAGAGCCCTGTCCATTCTTCCTCCACTGATCCCAATGCTCCCAAGCATCCAAGGCCTCATGCTCCAACATAAGAGTATTGCTGACAACAGTAGCCTAGGATCCCTACACCTGAGATATCACCTTGTTGCAAATTGTAGGGCTCAATCCCCACTCAAATTTTTGAGCCCGTGCCTCATTAGTTGGCACAAAAGCTATAGCATGTCGGGATAACTCATAGAATCTGGTAGCATACTCAGCAACATGTATGCTCCCCTGCTTCAGGTTCATGAATTCTTGCATTTTGGCTTGTTTGATCGGTGTAGGAAAATATTTCCCGAGGAACAACTCTGTAAATTGGGCTCAAGTCATAGCCTCAATATCATGTGTGGTCTTCACCATATCCCAATAGAAATCAGCCTTGCCCTGAATCTGATGATTGGCCAAGGCAACCGGTCACCATCGCTAATAATCTCCATAGTCCCAAATAGCTTCTCTATTTGTTTAAGCCAAAATTCAACAATTGCAGGCTTAGTCTCTCCACTAAACGTCGGAGGGCGCTGTCGACTAAAATCCACCAACAATGCACTCCGTGTCACCGGAGCTCTCGGTGAAACAACTGGCATGGATGGGGGTGGTGAGGTGCTAATTATGGGTAATAGGAGATATATGGTTGATATACCATAGGAAGTGGCTGCTACTCAACCCCCTCGGGTGGTGGTGGTAGCATTTGCAATGGTGGAGGTCCCTGTGGATGAGGTAGCTATGGTGGGGCTGCCATCTGAGCGACAACAAAGGCATGGAAGAGCTGAGTCATGCGCTCCGAGCCATAAATAACGTTGGGAAAGACCCCCGTTGTAGGATGAACAGGTGACGAAGGGCGTAGGTTATCAGTTTGAGCGATGTTATGGACCTCATCGTCCACACGTCCGTCATTGCCATTAGTACCGTTATTATCTCCCTGTGATGCCATACTGTATATTTCCAAGTTCAAAGTTTTAAGAGGGATAAGTCTAGATAGAAAACATTTTCATCCTTTGTTTTTTAGCAACATGCGAAGGGGTGATAATGAATAAAACAATAGCATGAGATAACATAACAAATAAAACAATTTTATTAAAGATAATGTGTTACAACGGTTCAGTACATAAAAAGATAGAAAAAGTACAAGTTGAACGTATTGTCCTCTACCTATATTAATTGTCTCACCGTCGTATCACTTATTCTAACTATCACCTAGTTACTCCCTCAATCAAAAAGACCCGGGTATTTGACCCGCATCCTCCACTTCTTCTCCCATGTCTCTTCCTCAATTCCAAAGCAACGCCACCTAATGCAGCAGTACATCACATTTTGCTCCCACTAGTTGTGAGTAGCAATCTCTAAAATCTCAACTGGAACCTCAACATAGACTCAAAAGTCGGTGAAATTCACATTCCCATGCGGCGATACTATTCGCCACTCCTCCGCTGGCCAGGTCATCTCACACCAATCCATCGACACTATGGTACTGTAAAGCTGGTCAAAGCCCTTCGACACATCTAAGTCATACTGATCGCCCTGGCGGCTAAGTATATAAACGGGGCCCAGAAAGTAAGGTGCAGATAACGCCTTGATGCTACTGCACACCTTCGGCGATAGTGGTACGTGCACCATTATCCCTAGGGGGTATATTGGTGTACGGCGCCATCCCTACGCCTGATTATCAAGCAACAGCGCAGGTGGTGGTATCACAGGAACGAAAACCTCCTACATGTCCTCCACTTCCCCAACGAGCTCCACTTGAGTTGGCGCCGGATCCACAACAGCCAAGTCACCCCAACCAGCAAAACCTGGGCCCTAATGGCCTTCAAACCCCTCAATCACCATGGGGTTTATCTCAGGGTCCTTAACCTCAACACTGGTGGGTAACATCACATCATTTAGCACATGGTCTGGCATTTGGCATATGCAAAATAGTTATATATTAGACTTACAGTAATATTGCATAATACTTTAAACTGAAGAATAGGACAAGAAAGCTACAACTCTACTATCTAGCGTAAATGGAAAACACTCAAGTGTATGAAACTACCCAAATCCCAAGGTGGCAAGGGGTGGTCAAACCTAGAGCTCTGATACCAAATTGTAACGCCCCAATTTTTCAGAATATTATTTTATACCTTTTAATCATTTATTAAATCGTTTGATTCGTATTACGGAAATGCCCTTGTATATCACATTAATAGAAATGAAATTAGAGTTTAAAGCGTAGAAATAGAAATGACATAAATACCCCTTAGGGTTTACATTTTATTCAAATAAAGTAAAGCAGAGCTACTAAACGTATGGTAGTCAAATGCGACCGTTGTCCTCCTTAACTGATCCCGGTTATTCTAACTCAGATTACATCAAATGAGTTGTGACAGTCAGTAGAGAAAAGTCACCAAAAATCAACCCACACATATAGATATATAACAAGTCAAAGTAAAACGTATGAACAACATTAAGTAAAGTCACGTAGGTGCATTATGCCATTGTTCTTTTATATTTCTAAGAATACCCTTTCCCCCCAGTATTCCTTCTTATCCAATTGTCTAGCATAGAGTACTCGGTTGATATTGACAAGTCCTTACCGAGGCAAGGTGGAGACTTTTTACCGTCTACTCGAATCAATACGTATTTCACTCTAACTAAACCCGACTAAAAACTTGGCTTCATCGAGTTAAGTACCAACGATCCTTAGCCACTTTCCCTTTACCGGTTCAAGGTCACTCAAGACAAGGCCGTCACTCCCTCAGGGCCCAGAGCTGTCGACGCAGACGCACCCCGAAGTCACCTCCAATTGAATACACCCATCTCCTCATTGGGGTCCTTAACAAACGAGACGACGTCCGGTGTGACTCAAACCCACATAGAACAACACTTGGCACAACGGCCAGAATCACAATACTAGGCTTGACGACCAACAAACTTGGCACGACGGCCACCAATTCCAATTATCCTTTAATCGTACCTATTGTTCACTATTTTATAATATTTACCTAACACCCGTCCGTATTACGGTGACATTCAAACCGGTGTCCCTAACGTAGATTCTAAGTTTTCACATAATCACCAAAACATGCTTTATACCATCTATCACAACTTAACACATCTGAATTGTTAGATATCAAATTAACGGCACGACGGCCACACAACTTAACGGTTAGCATGACAACCTTATTACTACTTATCAACTTTAGGTAATTAGCACGACGTCTACCCTAATCTCAATTCTCACCTCATGTAATTTAGCTACTAAATCCATAAACATAGTCATGATACCACTAACATACAATAGCATGCAATTCATGGTCAAAGTGTGGTCAATTGTGCGCATGAAGCTCCACGGAAACTCATGATCATACAAAATATGTTCATGTATGCTTGTGCCAAGTGTACATGCAAATCAGCGAAGGTTGGAATCTAGTTTTACTGCCCAGAAAATCTGATCAACATTCTGGAAATTTCTCAGAATTTCCGTAGGTCGCTCAGTGGCCTAGAGCTCACTCGAGCGGTTTGCCTAAATGTCGAGTTTTGGTTCTGGTTTTCAAAAACTTCAGATTCTTTCAGAAATTCAACAGGCCGCTCGTGCGGCATATAGCTTGCTCGAGCGAGCTGTCTTCTCCAATAGATTTTAGTTTTAGGGTTCTTGTTCAATACAACTCGATCTAAACCCTAGTTTACTGATTTTTGACTCTAAACTGAAGTTGAAACCACAAATAGTATCCTTATACAACATAGATCAAAACCTCTAACCATTTCGTGAATCGATTAACAAATAAAACGAAGTTCATGTTTTTAGAACAATAAACGAATAAACACTAAACTCTAACATACTTCTCAAAATTAGAAATTGACAATCGATCTTACTATACATAATCCGCAATCTATGAGTTGGTAGTGTATTCACCTACCTCAATCCCATCGATCAGGCAGAAAACAATCTCGAATCAGTGGATCTACGCACGAACATAAGCTTTCTTATGAAGAACACTAAAAAACAAACCTATGCTCTCACTTCTCTCTCTAAAAATCTCAGTATAATTCGTGTAACAAAAGTTTATGACTATAACCTCATTTATATAATTATAATCAATAATATTCAGCAATCAAATCCATCAAAACCCCGTATAAACACTTATTCGAAAATGCCCCTACCATAAATACCATGATCGCAGCAGTTCAAAGATCTGAAATTCGAACAGGCTGCTCGAGCAGCCTATAGCTCGCTCGAGCGAGCTCCCAATTTTCAGGTTTTTATTGTTAATTACTAAAATCAATAAATTTAAATCATTTTATTATTTATTAAATTAATAAAAATTCAGGTTTATTACATTAATTGGTTGGATTTGGGAATAGTTTCCTATAGCGTGCGTGTAGTGTGAGCTAAACAACGTAATTTTACTCTTAAAATATATATTTTTAACTTATCACGTGAATTGTTATCAAAATGTATGTGATCAAAACGATATAGTTTTGAGGACAAAACGGATGAAACTACGTCATTTTATCTGCACTACACATCCACTACAAGAAACTGCACTACAGCCATCCTGAATCCAGTAATTTGTAGGCTTGGAGAGTAATAATTTTTCAGTGGTCTTGGCAGCCACATCAGCTTTGGTCCCAAGAGTAAGCCGCATAGGAAAAATGAAACCTGAGGTCCAACAATGGTGCCCGGATTCCTAAGGCTGAGTTTTAAAGACAGCGAATTTTATTTAATAATTCGTTATTTTGTATATAACTTCACATTATCTTTTATGTTTATTTAATTCATTTTGATAAGAGAAATTAAAAATGATAAAAATATATATATCAAAATTAGAAAAAAAATATGTTAAAGATACTAAATACAGTAGAAGCTCTCTTTATATATATATATATATATATATATATAGAAAAAATAGTCTTTATTAAATTTTTTGAGACTTTTGGTCATAATATTTTATTTCATGAATTTCTTACATCAAGATGAATGATTAATTTAAAAAAACTGACAGAAAGGGTCAGACCTAAATTTTTATTTTTTTAATTACAACAAGTCTCACTAACATATATATAATTTCTCTTGGACAGTGGTGATCACGATCTGATTATTCCGTACGTGGGTACATTAGATTGTATAAAGTGTCTCAACTTGACCCTTGTTGAAACTTGGAGGCCATGGTTTGTTGATGATCAAGTCGCCGGGTCGGTGCTTCTTCCTCTTTGAAATTCTCTGGAGGCAGTCATTGGGAAGTCATGATGTCATTAATATTCTTTTCTTTTCACATTGCTGATTAATGCATGCAGATATACAATGAAGTATTCAGAAGATGGATATCGTTTGACTTTTGCAACGGTGAAGGTAGGAAAACTTAGACACTTTTTAATTCTTTCTTTGCTATGGACTTGAAGATTAAAAAGAATTTACTCATTTTTCTTGTGATGATATAGGGCGCAGGTCATCCTGCTCCAGAGTACAAACGCAAGGAATGTTACCCTGATTAAACTAAATTATTAATTGTAGAGACATTTTTTCTGAGATATCTATAAGATGAATGGTTTGAACCAATGTTATAGCTCCTGGGTGAGACCAACAAACTCGAGTTTGGAGTGGCCTTGAGACACTGGGGTATGAAGGAGAGAGAAAAATGAAACAATGCTCTTAATTCCGTCCCTATGGCTTTCCTTCGCAGTTCTTGAAAATCTTGTTGGGTTGTAACATGTGAGTGCGAATAAAAGTCATGTACATCTTATATTAAGCAATATTTATATTTCATAAATATAGGTGACTTTTTTATACATTGTTAGGAGATGAAGACCTCCCTCACTAGAATGTCCGTCTAGGTTGATTTAGTGCCTTGAAGTCAAAAGTGAACTTTTGACAGTGTCTCGTATTACTGGCAGTAAGAGGATGCCGAGAAATCCTACGTAAGATCTTCAAGATTTATTTTTTCCTAATCTAATTAGTATCAAATCTTTTTCTATTGTTTAGTGATTTAATATATATCTCTTTTAGGAGGTTTCCTATGAAATATGCTTTGAATTTGTTATATATAGGGAGGTCCTCTAAGATATTAAATCATGAAGGAGAGATCTATTGGGAGAATAGAGAAGTGTTCTAGAGAGAGAGAAAGAGAGTCAAGAGAAAACACAAATCTCAGAGAGATTGTGAGATGTCTTGTACTGAGGTTTTTTACGTATATCTTGTGTCTCGTTCTTTTCTTCCTATTTTTGTATTACGCACGTTTGTTTGTTTTGTTTGGCGATCTATTGTTTCCAAGATCTGTAAGAGGAGTTGTGGGCTTCAACGTTGTTTGTTCGAAATTTCCTAACAATATTTATATTTCATAAATGTGGGTGACTTTTTTTATACATTGTTGTGCTCGTGTCTATTCAAGCCTTGTAAAGCAAATTTTATAAAAATAATTACTGTAACGCACCAATTTTTAGAGACATTAATAAAAAATTCTCACAAAAATCACTTTATCATTTTGTTTAAAATGAACAGAAAAGTACAAAGTTTGATTTATTCAACATATGAAATAGTATGAAACTAAGTCTTGACAAAATGTGGTACACATTTTTAAAATTTTCAAAAAAAATGAATATACAGAGCTGTTATGCTGGGTAAACCAGGATTCGGTGAAGTGTTCGTCAACAGCGTTACTGTCAGCCGAATAATTCAAGTCTTCGTTTCCTTCTTCGATATCTGAAATGGCATACCAGAAGTAGAAAGTAGTACTATGAGTTATAAAACTCAATAAACAATTCTACACATTACTGAATTCAAGTATATGACAAATGTGATGATGTAAAGTTCAACGAAAGTAATAACACATAAACATGGAAGTAAATGCGATCAATTGATTTAAGTCGTGTCATATGATCATTAATTCTAGGGGTGTACAAAAATATCGAAAAAACCGCTAAACCAAACCGAACCGGTCTTTTTGGATTGGTTCTATGATTTAGTGGATTAGTTATGGTTCTAAAAAAAATAAGAACTAGATATTATGGTATATATATATATATATATATATATATATACATCTCTTCTACTCTTTTAAAAAGGTCACGACTCTTCTACTCTCCAAAATCAAAAACTCTCTTAGTCTCAATATAGTTGTAGTTCCCATAAACTTATTAGGTATACAAAACTAGTGTTGTTCTATTCATATTGATGCAATTATTATGTTGCTTATTTTGATTGCAATTTAAAAAACTAGTGTTATTTTATTTATATATTTTTTAGTAATTTTTAAATGCTAACATGGCTTAGAATCAAAACCGAAACCAAACAGAACCGGTCTAATGGTTTGGCTATGGTTCGGTTTCATATGTGTAATGGTCTGGTTATTATTCTCAATTCTTTGAAACCGTTAGATATGGTTTGGTTTTCGGATTCTTACAAAATCGGTCCAATCCGGACCATGTACACCCCTAATTAATTCCACAAGTCCAATGTCAATTTGGAGTCATTAACCAACGATCCAATATAGCAATATCATAAAACTCTAACTAAGCTCAATTACCACGTCATAGAAAATCAATTGATTATACTAATTATCACGGCATTGAGAAACATCAATTGATCGTGTTAATTACCACGTCATGATAAGTCCACAAAACTATTATCTCATTATATTCATGATGTTTCCGTTCAGTCGTTTGTTAATTATGATCTCAATTCCTATGTTCACGATCATTGTACTATGCCATTTTATAACAAGATTGAGGATTGTAGTGAGAAATAAGTTGTAACCACTTTCAAGTTCAGCTTACGTGCTCGTGAAAATCTACGCGAATTCCTGACTCTCAATCGGATGGAGACGATTTTATGGTCAATGTGGAGCAGTATGCAAAGCTGGAAGAGGAGATCATCCGAGAGTCCAAGAAGGGGACATTCGAACATGCAAGCAAACCAAGTCTCAAACAACTATATAAATGAAATAGTGTCCTCTTGTGATACCAAACCACATCCAAACAATATCGATTGCCCATAATAATGTATACCTATGAAAGGAGCAAAAGACATGCCATGCTTATTAACTCAGAAAGTGGTGTCAGATGTGACTAAATCACCAAATTCTTTGAATGCACCTCTACTCCTTACAACGTTCCAAAATAAATTCTTTAATCGGTGTTCTTCATCCAAATCCATGGCATAAAAGATATTCTTGTTGTCTACTTGCATTTTTTATGAAATGGTTAATTATGCATTGCTTCAGTATTTCTTTCCTTCAGTACAAAATGCCTCACTTTATCAAGATAATTTATTGCATATTTCTCAAGTCACGCCAGATTATGAGCTAATAGTCTAATATATTTTAATTTTAGCTTAGCCATTCAACTCAAATGTTCTCTTTGCGTGTAGTGAAATAATCCTATTGGGCATAGGATATATACCGAATTTTGTTCTGGCATATTTCGTGTTTATGATTGATTTCAATGAATTTTAGTGGTGGAAAATATTTATTGAAGTTTTACATCTTGTTTTTGCAATTGGAAGGAATTTACCGAGGTTGAATAACTTTGTCCTCTACTTTTCAGCCCGATAATAATAATTGTCCACTTCTTTGACGTCCATGTAATCATAACAAATCCTTTGCCACTGGCATTATAACTAGTGTAATTGTCACATACTTCAACTTCTGAATTAAACCATAAGTTCCACTACCTCCTCTAATTTTCATCTTCATCCATTGACACATCCTCCAAATCCATTTCTAAAATAATTTCAAAGCCATACAAGGAGATAGTCTTACCTTTCCATTATTCTAGAAACATGCAAGTTTCAACTTATGATGTGCATCTGAAAGAAAAGAAAGAAAAAAAAAGCATAGCTACCAGTAAAATAAATACGTAAGGTTGAATTGATTCTCATCTCAATCTCCATTTAAGTGAATTTTATCCATCAAATGAAAATTTGGAGATGTTTTCTTGGAAACATTTTGAGAAATCAAAGCATTTCTCCGGGAAAAAAAGGGAGGTAGAGCATCACCTGTTTATTCCGTGGAGGGAACAATACAGGGAGTGATAGGCGTTGTTGACTCGGGGAGATAAGCGGCGGGGGACTACGACGACGAATGCTTTGGGGGGGGGGTGGTCAATGGCGTCAGCCATGACGGCAAACTATGAATTTGGTAAGGACCATGGAAATTCGCAGATAGATAACCTCTCTCAAACTCTACTATGATCTTCAGACTTATCTGATAAGGACTTTGGTGTGTGAGAATGATGAGATTTGGTAAAGTTGTGGGCTCCTTTGTCTTCCAAAATCTTCAAAAAGTTTGAAAGTACACCAATTTTGAATTTTGTTATGGGCACAAATAATGTGTAAAAATCATGTATAAATGTGAGAGATGAGTGGGACCTCAGCTCAGCCACGTCATATGGGTACCCCATTTGCTTTGGATGCGTTTGAAAGTGGAAATGCTTATCTCATGAGTCATGAATTTGGATGGAAGAGAAAGAAAATGAGAGAGAAACAAAGCGTGACTCGGCTCAGACGATACAAAAGAGGGGAAAGACGAAGTAAGAGCATGCAGTTGAAGAGTTATTTAGGTAATATGAGCAGTCGAGAATCAAGCAAACTTGTACAAACTCGAACTGCTCTTTTGCCCTAATTCTTCTTCAGTCGTTGCTTCCATTAGCTCTTTATTAAATCGGACACATGGTCCAAGCAGAAGCAGCGGCTGCTGCTGCTGCTCAGAAGCATCTACCGACAAAGTCATTCGCCTTTACCTTCAGTTGGATCAGATGGGTGCATACCCATTTGCTAATTCTACTGCTAATCTCAGCTCAATCAGTCTATAGTGGCCAGATGGTCAAGTATTTACCTGGGTATGATGGGGAACTTCCTTTCAAGCTCGAGACAGGGTAAGTTTCTTTTTTCCTCCCCTTTTGTCTTTCATTTTTTACTTGAAAAATGGAAATGTTCTTATTTGATGGGGTTTTGCTTTGGTTTCAGATACATAAGTGTTGATGACTCCGAGTTGTTCTATTATTTCATTGAGTCAGAACGGAAACCTGAGGAGGACCCTCTTTTCCTGTGGCTCACTGGTGGTCCAGGCTGTACTGCTCTCAGTGGACTCCTATATGAAGTTGGTATGTCTTCTCTTCTGTTCTCCTTTCCCTCTAAGTGCAGGAAATGAAAACTGCATAATAAATTGCTGTCCTTCTTTGATCAATATTAGTTGGAAGAGTAATGCTAGGAACACAGATCTTCTAGACACATTCGAACACATGTGATCCATGTGAATCCAACGGTTTCCGACATATCTGTGTCCGAAACGTGTTCTTAGACTTTTTGTTTCTAGTTGTTGTCAAGTTATCAGTTCAATAAATCAACTTCAATTTTCCATTTTTTTTTTTAAGTTCTCATTCTCACATCTTGGTTTAGCTTCAACACTTACTCAAGCTCCCTTGGGCTCAACTAAATTAAGTACTTCTCTCACACTTAACTTCAACGGCAATCATTTCTCCTTTCTCTATAAGTAGAATTTTCTTTATCTTGTAAAGTTTCCTATTTTAAAGCAATAAATTAGATAAGTGCATACAAGTAGAAGTTTATGGGATTGACCAGAAGGTTTGATTCAGCATTTTCCAATGCCAGCCGTCAAGCTAATTAAAATCTCAACTTGCTCATTTTTCATGTTTTGGTCTTTCAAGTAAACTTCGGTATTTTCAGATGGCTAATTAAGCGGGCAGCTCTCTCAATATGACTTTTTGTTACGAGTTCTGGTACACCCTGATGTTTTGATTGTATTTGTATAGGTCCAATGGAGTATGACATTGAATACTACACTGGAGGGTTACCAAAATTGAAATATTATCCGCACGCACGGACAAAGGTGAAATTCCTTACCTACCTGTATCATTCATTATCTACGTCGCTGCTTTTCTACTCAGAGCAAAATCCTTTGGGCTACATGACTTAACGTTGCGGTTGGTGGGATCAGTTTCCTTAATGAGTACATTTATGCAGACTGCTAGCATGATATTTCTTGACGCACCTGTGGGCACTGGTTTCTCCTATTCAAGAACCCCGGAAGGTTGGCCTTCATCGGACACAAAATCCTCTCAACAAACCTACCATTTTCTCAAGAAGGTGAGTTAGCAACATAGTATTGGCTTAAACAAAACCACTGGTGAGTCACCCACCCCAAACTCATCAGTAACCCGAGACATTTTACTTTCTGGAAAAAAAGAAACATATATTTCAACAGAATCAAGAAAAAATTAAGTATGTATTAAACAAATGGAAAATAATAAAGGGTCTGCAAATTTGGAGGTTTTCCAACTTCGGCTGTTGGATCCTATAAAACAGTGATTTGGCAAGTTTCACGATTGTCAAATTTGGACCAAAAATAGAATTGCCAAAATTCAACCTTGAATTTAGCATTAGGGTGAAAAGAATTTTTCTTTTCTTAATGCTCATTTTGATGGGCACAGCGTAGACTTGTTCTTACAGAGTCATTACTGCTTTTACAATTGCCTGTGTATCACTTCATTAAGACCATAAGGGGGAGCCTTTGCAATGAGTACGTAGTGTAGAACAAGTAACAACAGAACTTTTTGAGCAAATGAATCAGTAGAAGTCAAGTCAAGTTGACCGGGAGCAAAAACGTAATATTGGGCTTGGTCAGAATCGCTTCAAGTATGGTAGTATGGGTTTTGAAACTCAATTTGAAGACATCTTGTTGCTTAGTGTGAGGCTGTGACTGTCCATGGGCTGGTTGCAAGCGTTGTCAAAATTCTCTAGCCGCATCATAGAAGAATTTTTGTTTTTTATATTTCGGAATTAACTGATCATTGAAGATTGGATCGACACTTCACTAAGTTTTCTGGTTATGATGCAGTGGTTAGTGGAACACCCACAGTTTCTCCGTGTCCAACTCTTTATCGGGGGTGATTCTTATGCAGGTCTTACAGTTCCGTTGATCACTAAAAAGATAATAGACGGTATCTTATTTTCATTTTGCCAAGATAATTAACACATTCCTTTTTTCCTCTCCTTCAATAAAAGCAATCTCTTTCTTCATTCTCTTTCATTCTAGGTGTTTGATTTATGAATTTTCAGGAAACAAAGGCAAAAGCGAGCCATATATGAATATCAAGGTAAATGAGCTAATTAGACACATGGATAACTAGTCTTTAAATCACCTACTCTAATTAACTGCTGCATTTTGTTTCCCTGTAATATAAGTTCAATGTCCTTTGTAACGGTGGCAGGGGTACTTGGTTGGGTGCCCGACAACTGATGAGTTCATCGATGCAAACTCATTAGTGCAATATGCTCATAGGATGGCACTCGTATCAGATGATATCTATGAGGTGATTCAAAATCTTCCATTGCTAAAAGCATGATGATGTGTCAATTTCATATTAAAAAGCAACAATTTTTTGCCGGCATTTCTGTTCGCAGAAATTCCTGTCTCTATGTCCTAATGCACTTGCAGCACGATCATGCCTAGAGATTTATATATACAAGATCGTCGTTATACGTGACCTAAATTGGGACAGGGGACTCGAATTTGGCATTGAGGATCACTGGTATAATTTTTTGTCCTGAGGAGGTTTGGGTAACTGTAATGATTTGCACTTTTCCAGAATGCAAAAAGGAGTTGCAAAGAGAACTATGTGGATGTAGATCCAGCAAATACTGCATGTTTAGCAGCCATTGGAGATATACAAAAGGTTGAGGAACTAAACTATTTGTGAATTCTGATGGACAGCGTTTCTTTGGCAAGTTATGTTAGCTTAAAACTTGTAATTCTTTGAATTTCTAGTGCCTAAAAGATGTGAATAACAAAGATATCTTGAAGCCGAAGTGTGATTTATCATCCCCTGATCCAGACCGAAGATCTCTTAAAGAAGGTGCTTCAGAGTTCCTACTCCAACCATCAGTGGCTCCAAAACCGTGGTGCACTGTAATCTCTCTCGCTCTCTCTCTCCATATTTATGAAATGCTTTAGGTTAGATGTTTAACAATTTTGCTTCTTGAACAGACTTTCAAACTTACACACAACAACATTTGGGCGAGCGATGATAATGTTCAAGAAGCATTACATGTCCGGAAGGTATAGATTTATATATATGCATTACGTGTTATACTGTAATCAGTTTATTAATTCCTCTTCGCTGAGAGTTTGGTATTTTGAACAATGGCAATCAGGGAACTGTACCACACTGGGAGAGATGCAACAATAGCTTATCATACACTAAAGATGTCTTTAGTGTTGTCTCTGTTCATAAAGAACTCAGCAGATCACCCTTGGATGTTCTTGTAGAGAGGTACTCAACATGTATACTACTACTAGGCTTGCACATACTCTTCTTCACTTCATTGTTTGGATTCAATTAGCCTAATCTTCTACAACAACTATGGAGCGAAATTGGCCAGCCTCACCAACTAGCTAATCAGACGCTAGCGATATGGAAAATTGTTTTGGCCTTTTCCTGTTTATTTTCTTTGTGACCCTCATTGGCTGGGAGCACAGTGCACATGCAACGTTGGTGCATGGTAGTACTAATGATATTTCTTTATATTCCAACTTCACTCACTTATATTTATTTTTTCCCTTGCATTAGTGGTGATCATGACATGTCTGTTCCCTATGTGGGTACATTAAAATGGATTAAATCTCTCGATTTGACCCTCGCCGAGAGTTGGAGGCCATGGCATGTTGATGATCAAGTTGCCGGGTAGGTGGCTTTTGTATTTGAAAAGTCTGGTAAATTTCCAGGCATTGGGGAAATTATGTCATCAATATTGTTAATTTGGTATTGACATTGCTACTTGATGCAGATTCACGACCAAGTATATAGAGGATGGATATCGTTTGACCTTTGCAACGGTGAAGGTGCGAAAAAATTAGACTCCTTTGCTACTTTTTCTACTTTGCTATATAAATTGAAGATGACAGAGAAATTTAAAAGATTTTTTTTATTTTTTTTTTTTACGTTATAGGGCGCAGGTCACCCAGCTCCAGAGTATTATCGCAGGGAGTGTTATGAATTGTTTGACAGATGGGTTAATCATCATCCTATCTAGTTCAACAGTAGCAGTTTTTGTTTTTTCTGTTTGTTTTTTTTTTTGCTAATAAAGATGGGGATTAGCTCATACTACAAATGGTGGGGTATTAGTTAATTCCAAATTGGGGATTGGATTGTATCCGGATTAAGAAGGTTCACCAAACCCATACTATAAGGAGAGTGGGTAACACGTGCGACCCACATTGTGTTTGATTCGATCTCAATAGTAATGTCAATAACAATATAAGTTGTATGTATATATTCTATACCATATTGTACATATATGCATTATACATATATATCTATCCACAAATAATACATATATATATACCTATTTGAGTGTTCGCGCGCATGTGGTATATATATATATATATATATATATATATAGAGAGAGAGAGAGAGAGAGAGAGAGAGAGAGTTGTACATTAGCCATTTCCTCCCCTCTTCTCCTTTCCCCCTCAGCACCTATGTTACGCTCACTTGAATGGGAGACATTCGGATAATTAGAAGATTGAGCAGGTTAAGTGAGATGAACCAATAAATAAAGAAGATTTTATATAAATTATCTTTTATTTTCTGATGTTGAGTGAGAAATCAAAACATCAGTGACTCTTACCTTTTATTTGGGTGAATCAAATGATTATACCTCACCTAGTTATCATAACCTCAATAATAAAGAACAGTAAAAAAAAAAAAAACTTTTTGATGTAAAAAATAAAATAAAAACAATTATTTGAAAACAAACCAATAATATTTATCCGTTATGAAAACAAGAAAACAATAAGTAATAAAATTTATCTGTTATATATAAAAAATGTACAGTAAATTTTAATTGTTATGAAAATAAAAAGTAATAAAATTTATCTGTTATAAAAACAATGACATTGTTGTGTAGTTATTAAAAATGGTGTTGAAAATTATATTGGCTAAATTTGGTCAAACTAAATTATTAATTTATTGACTATTTTATTTTTAAAAATTTACAACTCTTTGGGTTAAATTATCCTTAGTAAAGTAACCACGCAACAATAACGTACAGTGAAAATAAAAAGTGCAGTAGCTCTTAATTATTGATTTATTGGCTACCAATTGAAGTAAAATGTTCCAACTAGAGTTATGAAGCTGTTTCTTCATTTATTCTACGAAATCAAATTAAATTTTACATTAAATTCGATCAAAACATACCACAAATAATTTAGTCCAAATAAATTAAATTAGATTAAGTTGTATTTCGTATAGTATAATTTAATAATTCAATAATTATTACATGCCAAATGAACCCATTAAGTTGTCGACTATGACAGACAAAAGTAACTTATAACCCCTTTGAATTGATGAATTTGAAAAGAAAAAAAAAGAAATTGAGAGAATGAATGATCTCTCTCATGTTTAGATTTACAAGAAGGTGAGAAATAGTGAAAGAATGAAAAAATAGCGAGAATAAAGAACCTTTCAAAACATCCATTTTGATTCTCACCATTTGGTCAAACTAAATTATTGACTATTTTATTCTAAAAAATTACGACTATTTAGGTTAAATTATTCCAAGTAAAGTAGAATTTTAGGCTTTAGTATGTACCATGTGGCAATAATGTACAGTGAAAATAAAAAATATAATAACCCTCAATTATTGACTACCATTTAGGCTAAAACGTTCCAACTAGAGTTATGTTGAAAGACAATTCTTTTATTTATTCTACGAAGTCAAATAAAATTATATATTAAATTCGATTAAAAGATACCATAAATAATTTAATCCAATTAAATTAAATTTGATTAAATTCTACTTGGTACAACATAATTTAATAATTATCATGATTGAAAAAACATAACTAATTATGATTGAAATCATTATTACAATAAGCAGAACAATTAAAATTAAGCTTCATTACTCGAACATCCCCTTAAAATATTTAGACAGACTTTTATATGTATAGATGCTGGGCCCTAATCCTACTTACAATTTTCATCTCTCAGAGCATCCAAGTCAACCTCCTCTATTCTTCTTCTTTTCTATTTTGAGCCAAAAAATTTCTCCATCAATCTCTCCTGGTTTGTTCTATATTTTATTATTGTTACAATGGCTCTGTAAATTTAAAGAGCACTGTGGCCTCTTAGAATTATTTATTTATTTTTTTCTCCTATAATTGAATAAGAAAGAAAAAAGTATTTTAATAAAATAAGAATAGGATAGAGAAGTTCACTCCTAAAACAAAATGGGAAATAAAAATGTTGGATACCTTTGATAAATCTGTTCGAGGTTTGAAAATTGAAGAACAAAATGAAACTAGTGTGCTCCCACGCTTTTAGTTGAGATTAGTTATGGGTATTTTCTTCAATTGATATCTCGAGCTAGATTCTGCGTACCACATGTTTGTTAATATGTTTATTAAGTCTGAGTGTTATGGACATAGGCTTCTACGATTTTCAATGGGCTGCCTACGAGAATGTCTTGCTTTTGGGCATTTTTTTATGTCTTCAGTTTCAAATTATGAGGCTAACGTGGCAAAGTCTCTAATTTTTCATTAATTTTTACTTAAAACTTATTCTGCACAAAATACAAGATTTTCAAAAAAAAAAAAAAAATTGTTTTCATACTAGTTTTCAAATGATGGTATATTTTTTTAATCTTATTTTGCTCACTAATTTTTTTCTGAAGGTCGGTTGGAGCAGATGGGTAGATGATTTTGGAAACCAAATTGAGATGTCTGACGTCAATCAGTTTGAGGAATGCGGCCTTAACAGATAAGGTAACATGAATGATCCCCCACATCCCCTCCTTATAAAGTGCTTTGTGTTTCTGATTGTTAGTTTTGTGCGAAATTGCTAGACGATTTTAGATAGCACTAGGTGAACCTAACGTCAATATATGTCTATTTAAAATGATCAATTAAAGAGAGAGAAAGAAGGGAAGATTAGAAAGTTGGAAGGGGGGCAGACTGATTAAGCATTTGATAAAAGATTTTAGGCTGAGTTGTTGCTTTGTATTTGATGGTTACTCACCGTTTGTTTGTTTCCCCTTTTTGTGGCATGTATCATGTCTCTTCATATTTAGGTTTCGGTGATAGATGCTTAATTTTATCCCACAAAAGACGAAAAGGGATAAGGGAAAATGAACAGAAATAATAGCATGTGGATATGCTTATTTCATACCTTAGATGACGAGAAAGAAAATGAGAGAGTAGAGAAGGACTTGGTTCGAGTTTACCATGTTCAAGAAAAATGATGTCCTTCAGTTTTGGTGAAAGCTTTGCTTGATATAGCTTTCTAGGTAAGAATAGGATGGAATATTATTAAGTTCTCCAGGGAAACTGGCACGGATGCCTAGACCTTTCCATCATCACAAATTAGTGTGGAGCCTACGATTAAGTGTATGAACGTCACACCAATGTGTGTTTGTAGAGGAGCTTAGGCACCATGTGGCGGGATTCTTGGAGCACTTAATAATAGCTCAATAGGACGTGTATTTCGTTCGCTCTACATCTTGAAGCACATTCTGGTTACCATGATGTTTGTTAAAATGTTTGCGGTCAGGTTGTTGTGCAAGTGGGCTAACCATACTGTTGATGACTTGGTTCGAGTTTTGAAAATTGAAGAAAAATTATGTCCTTCAATTTTGGTCAAAGCTTTTGCTTGAGATTAGCAATTGTTATTTTTCTTCCCTTTGCATTTTCTTCCCTTTGCATCTTCAAGCAGATTTTGTTACACTACATATTTGCTAAAATGTTTTTGATTGTTAGTGTTGTAACGGATTGCTGGACAATTGAAATTGCATTAGGTGAAACTAACCTCAATATTTGGCTACTTAAATTTTAAGAGGGATAAAGAAAACAGAGGTTAGCAAGTTGGAGGGAGAAAATGACAGATTGAGCAATTGAAAAAAGAAAAGAACAGGGATAAGGAAAATAAGAAAAAGATATGTTTGAAAGTGTAGATGATTGTCTCACTACTAAAGGATGAGAGAGAAATAAGAGAGATGGGAGACACGCCACATAGAAGAGAAAATAGCAAACTTTACTTCAATTGTCTTTTCAAGGTAAATCTCAATCTATTATTAGTCCCATTATCCCATATTATATAACCCCCGTGCACATTGAATTACCTATAAAATTTGTACAACCTAAACAGAAAAAATAAGAAATTGGTTCAAAAACATTAGTGCATTAATAAGCATAGCCCCATCTTTGTTCTATATATGCTACACCTTCCATTTTTGTAAAGTATAAACTCAACGACCATACTGATTATTTGCCATAAATTTTGTTTGATTGCTGCCTCATTTTGCTCTTATAATCCTACATATGGTACAAGCAGAAGCAACAGCTGCTGCAGCTCGTATGCGGCTTCTAACTAAGTCATGTAGCTTTACTTGCAGTTGGATAAGATGGGTGCATATCCATTTGCTGCTTACACTAGTACTCTCAGCACAAGCAGTCTTAAGTGGCCAGATTGTCAAGTATTTACCTGGATATGATGGCGAACTTCCTTTCAAGCTCGAGACAGGGTAACCCTTTTCCTTTTCGTTTCTCTTTCTATTTCTCAGGTTCTGTAATTCTCAGTCGTTGATATCTTATTTGTGTTGAAGAATAGGACTTTTGGTTTGTGCTTTGACGTTGAAAATCAAAGTGGTTTGTCCTCATATTATACGTTTGTTGTTTTCAGATACATTAGTGTTGATAATTCCGAGCTGTTCTATTATTTCGTCGAGTCAGAAGGGAACCCTCAAGAGGACCCTCTTTTTCTTTGGCTCACTGGGGGTCCTGGCTGTACTTCCTTCAGTGGACTTATTTATGAAGTAGGTATGTGTTTTCTTCTGTTTTCCTTTCTCTTGATGCAGGAAGCGATAAATCGATAACAAATCGCTGCTCTTCATGTATCTCAGTTTAGATGATCAGAGACTTATTGTTTTAATTTCTAATTGTTCCATAGCTTTAGCAGTTTATTAATCCTTCAAAAAATTTTGTCTCATTATCTTGCTTCTCATTCTCACTTCTTGGTCTACCTTCAACCTATGTGGCACCGAAACAAACACGCGACACAACATGAGTACAAACTGACACTTTGGTACAGGAATCGCTGAACTGGAGGACACGTATAGGAAAAACAATCCTCTAAAATACCATATATCCTGTTTTCCATTTTTATCAGTTCATAATTCACTAAAGTATATCTACAAAAAAACATTTATGTCTCACACCTGTCTTTATATTCAATTAAGCATCATCTATCGTATGAAAATAAGAACCCCACGAGTGTCCATGCAGTGTGCTAAGAGTATCCTAACGTGTTCTAGAGTCCCCAAAAGTTGAGAAAAATATAGGACACTTCTGGTTTGGGTGTTGGACACATTTTTGGAGAGTGTAGGTGTCTGCCATGTGTCCGGCACCGGTACATGACCTCCAACAAATTGTTCGACATAGGTTTCAAATGCTGTCCAGAAATTAGCTGAAGTATTTCTCCCACTTCACTGACAATCATAAGTGGTCATTACTTTTTCTTTTCATTTTGGACCTCTGTGTAATCTTTTGCATTTTTAGATATCTGATTATGTGGACAGCTCTCTCAATGTGACTTTGTTTTACGAATGTTCATAATGACATAACCTAGTGTCTTAATTTTGTTTGTGTAGGTCCACTGGAGTTTGACGTTGAAAATTACGTTGGAGGGTTACCAAAACTGAAATATTACCCGCATTCACGTACAAAGGTCAATTTTCTTGCATTATATTGTGTCTTTTGCTTTATTTTTCTATTTTTATTTTTTATTTGAAGTGGTCTTAAAAATAACACAGGCTGCTAGCATGATATTTCTTGATTCACCTGTGGGCACTGGTTTCTCCTATTCAAGAACCCCAGAAGGTTGGCCTACATCGGACACAAAATCTGCTGAACAATCCTACCAGTTCCTCAGGAAGGTGAGTTAGAAATCAAACGATAAAGTTCATTATTGTTGCAACTGCATGTACGACCTCTTTCAGATCTTGTCGTGTGGGGGAGCCCTGATATAGAACAAGCAGTATAAATTCTAGAATAATTGAATTGATAGAAATCAAAGAATAGGTCAAGTTGGCTAAGCGTAGAGTTTTGATTTCTGAACTAGCTTGGAGACAGTCCCAATTTGGTAACTTGACTATAACCATGATATAAGTACAACTATTTTTGTTGCCGCAACGCTGAGTCTGTGACCAGTGGCATGAGCACCTTGCAAATGTTTTTAAATTTTCTTATCGGTGTCATGATTGACACAGTCGCTAAACCACTTATGGTTTTTGGACATGATGCAGTGGTTGGTCGAACACCCACAATTTCTGGCTGTCCAATTATTTATTGGCGGTGATTCTTATTCCGGCGTTCCTGTTCCACTGATAACTAAGAAGATAATATATGGTAATCTTATTATCAAGGCGGTCAAGTATTAACTATTAACAGACTTTGTTCCCTTTGATTTATAGCTCAATTTTGGCGCTTAAACTATATATTTTCAGGTAACAAAGACGAAGGCAATCCGTATATGAATATCAAGGTACAGGATCTTATTAAAGGTGGACAACCTTCGGTTAGTAATTTTTTGTGTATGAAATTTACTGCTGCATTATGTTTGTGAATCAATGCTTTCTTTCTAATGTTTTCAGGGGTACTTGATTGGGTGCCCGCAGACTGATTCTAGTATTGATGAGAACTCAAGAGTGGTGTTTGCTCATAGGATGGCGCTAATATCGGATGAGATTTATGAGGTGAATCAAAATCTTCCATTGTAAAGGCTCGTTAAATTGGCATTCTTGAATTTAAATCCAATTAATTTGCCACATCATGTTGTTGGAAGATCAGGTAGCCTAGGCAATATGGATTTTTGGGTCAACGATCTTCGTTCTCAGTTACTGTCCTTGATACTCTAAACCATGCAATGTACCGGGATTCTCGAAACATGCAGATTTTTAGACATGCTATGCAGTTGAGAAAAGAGGGACGTAAATTTTTGGGGTATACAATCTAGTGCCGGAGTTTTGACTTTGAGACAAGGAACTTTTTGTTACTAGGTTTGTTATGTTCTTATCCTTGTGGTAAATTGTAACAATTTTATGCTTCTCCAGAATGCAAGACGAAGTTGCAAAGAGAACTATGTTAGTGTAGATCCAGAAAATACTGCATGTTTAGCAGCCCTTGGTGATATCCAGAAGGTAAGAGGAATTTAACTAGTTGTGAGTTTTGTACACAATATTTCCGTGACCAAGTTCTCCAGGCTTGGAAGTTGTGACCCTTTGAATTTGTAGTGTGTGAAAGACCTGTTTGACAGAGATATCTTGAAACCAAACTGCGATTTACCATCCCCCGATCTTGGAGAAAACCCAGGCCGAAGATCTCTTGAAGAAGGCGCATCAAAGTTACTTCTGTCTCAGTCAATGAATCCGAAAACTTGGTGCACTGTAATCTCTCTCTCTCTCTCTCTCTGTATTTCTCAAGGTGACAGAGAGCTAATTTTGGTTATTTCGCAGGATTTCAAGCTTAAACGTACTACCATTTGGCCAAACGATGATGGTGTTCAAGAAGCATTACATGTTCGGAAGGTATAAATATATGGTTGCCCAAACCAAAGTGAGCCTTAAGTACCAATTAATTCGGCCGGCTACATGAATTTCTTTTTTCAATGAGCTCTGTTAAGTGCATAATGTTCCGTAATATTCAAAAAAATCTTGATCTTTTCCAGCTGTCGTTTCTAAAGTCAATTTTGGTTTACCTCCCCCCTCAAGGCAGTATCCTCTGTAACCATATCATTCCTACTAACTAGCGCATCAATCAATCTCAAATAGACATGTACAAATCATCTTAATCTATTTTTTTATCTTGCCTTCTTGCACTGCTACACTTACCGTTTTGTGAGTGTCGTTGTTTGTAATTCTATCCCATAAAGTCTTACCACACGTCCATCTCAAATTGTCATTTTAGCTCCACTTACCTTACCAGCATTCTATTTTGTAGTAACCTAATACTCCGTGCCATGTAAAATGGTTGGCCTTGTTAGCTATACGGTAGAAATTATCCTTCAACTTTGCAGAATCCTGCAATCGTACTGCATTTGCGAAGCATTCTGCCACTCAATTAATTTAACTTGTACTTTTATGTGTTACATTAGCCGCTGTCTGTCCATCCTTGCTAACAATTCAGCAAAGATACTTACAATGCAATCTTCTTTTAATTTTTTATTTTGAAGGGTCACTTTGAGAATAGCAGAAACTGTATTCAATGTTTGATCAATCACTCCTCACTGAGAATCTAACGTGAATTAATGATGCAATCAGGGAACTATTCGGCACTGGGAGAGATGCAACCATAGCATATCATACACTAACGATGTCTTGAAACTTGTCCCAGTTCATAAAGA
This sequence comes from Arbutus unedo, assembly GCA_014822125.1. Lineage (NCBI taxonomy): Eukaryota > Viridiplantae > Streptophyta > Magnoliopsida > Ericales > Ericaceae > Arbutus > Arbutus unedo. The sequence goes on along the minus strand of JABCMJ010010878.1, from coordinate 2,091 downwards.
ACTCAGCAGATCAGCCTTGGAAGTACTTGTAGAGAGGTCAGACTATACCACTACATCACATACTATCTTCTCCAATGTTTCATAGTTTTTTTCTGTGCTTTTTCCAGTACAGTTCACTTGAAAATTCTCGTGAGAATTTTATTAGTTCCATTGATGAAAAGCAATCAAAAAACAAGTTTTTAGCAGACTCACCAGTATGATGTGATGTGATGTGAAATTGCAAGACACCATAGTGGGTGTTTTGGTTTGAAATTAAATGACTACGAAAGGAAACATCAATCAAAGTGTGCACACGTATTTGTATGCATCAATAAGATGAAGATGTTATGCAACAAAACGAGTGCTGATTTTACATTCCTTTTTGTGTTCTCTCTTTGGTTGGGAGCGCCATGGATACAATGCCAAATAACTTCCCAAATCTATGAGTTATTCCAGCTCACCTATATCTGTCTGTCTTCCAGTGGTGATCACGACATGGTTATTCCCTATATTGGTACAATAAAATGGATAAAGTCTCTCAATTTGACCCTCGTCGACAATTGGAGGCCATGGTTTATTGATAATCAAGTTGCCGGGTGGGTGATCTTTCTCTTTTAAATTTCTTGTTTTCCAACTCATTTGCAGGCTTTGTGAAGTTAGTAAGCCGTTAATATATCTATTCACACTGCTTCTTGATGCAGATACACGATGAAGTACTCGGACCATAGATATCATTTGACTTTTGTAACTGTAAAGGTTAGACATAAGTTTATTCCTATTTCCTATTTTACTTTTGTTACTTCAATTCTGAATGGAGTTGAAAATTATAGAGGATTCACGAAATTTATATTTGTGGTTTGTGTAGGGCGCAGGCCACCCAGCACCAGAGTTCTATCGCAGGGAGTGCTATTATTTGTTTGACAGATGGGTTCATTATAAACCTATCTAGTTATCTACTAGAACCGCAAAGTTTGAAATTTCATTCTCTACAGCATATTGAAAACTGTGAACAGTTAATGAGTTGGAAATGAAGAGCTCCTATAAGCATGCATGATTCTGTAATGGTCCCTATATATTTTCAGCTTTTTCAGATCATATTGTAAGTTGAAGTTTTGTGCAATGATACCATCATGTACCTTGTCAAACCTAGATTCTTTGCGTAATGCACATTAATTTGGCATCCCAGGATTCTTTGAGTTAACATTTCAACTTTGTTCTAGGCAGGTTGAAATATGTTCACGTGAGAAACAGAAAAAAAAAAAAAAAATCAAGAAACCACTTGTAGAAAAGGATAGAAAAGCAGTTAACCTCTCACATCTCTCTCTCTCTCACGCACGCGTGAGCATGCACAGAGAGTTACCCTTCCGAAAGTCAGATGGAGGTGTTGGCTAAGATTTCCCTCTCTTAGGCACCTATGGTACAAGAACTACTGGTGGCCAACACCAGCTAAATTTGACAGAAGAAAGATGGTGCCGTACACAGACATTTAACGCATGACAATAAAGCAGATGAGAACTAATTTTTTCTGGCCCATTTGTTTATGGTATTGAGGGGGAACGAACGAACGATTATATAATCTCATATAACAAATGATTCTATCGAAAAAATAGCGGTGGAATGAATAACAACATGCGTTATGAAATCTTGAATGTAAACAACATTAATCTTACTTGCAAAACTTCAAATTAAATGTAATTGACATTTTGAAAATTTATAGTTCAATCAAATTCTTTAATCCAAACAAAAACCAGTTCTTTGTACAACGAAACTGTTAAGTCTACTACTATGCCTCAGGAGGCCTTTCATTTGGTGCTTGACTCTCATTTGTGTGTTATCAATTTTTGTGTCGAATTAATTCTTACGAAGTATTTGTCCCCGATGTAATTGGGCTTTCCGCTAATAGACTGTAGAATCCATCGATTTGATTAGTCGATTAATGGGCTGAATTTCAAATATTATATGTGTGTGTGTATATACATGTATATGTACATATAAAAGGAAAAAAAAAAGTCTACTACTCTCTGCCTTAACTATCAGTTGATATTTTTTTTTTTTATAAGCAAAGTATCCAGTCTGCTTGAGACCAAGTTGAGATAAAGTTTGAGATCGTTC